>VOMN01041840.1:0-19031 GCA_014899125.1 Orchestia grillus
TGTATCACGAAAACAAAGCAGCTAGAAATTAAATTCATTCTTACGAGAAAGAAACAAAAAGTTAAACTTTTTAATTATTTGCATCGCAGATTTAGCAAAGCTATTCTAACATAATTTGCATCAGTACCATTTCAGGGAAAAAGGATCTCACCATTCAGCTCAGTTCTTTCGGTGGGCGGTAAGCATACGAAACAATAAATGAGGTTACGCGATGTATTATATATTAAAGGAAAATACTGATTTAAATTGCTAAAAAATTATTTTTGAAGCATATTTTAACACCAGGAAAGGTTATGAGCCCCAAGTAACAGATTCATGGTAACTTTACGACTTATCAATATATAAACAAAAACGTACATCAAGAGTAAAAAACTTGCGTATTGCTTAATAATTAGATCAAAATTGTCTATTTTTACATGGAAAATATTACCATTCTCCATGATAAGGAAAGCTGATCAGGAAGACTTGAAAACACTTAACGTAATGTCGAGATCCATTAAGACTTTTCAAAGCGCTACCGAGAGACAGACACAGTCAATGGAATTCATTCGAGCGTGAGGAGCTCATTTATAAGAAAAGAGATTAAATTTAATGACAAGCGATATCAAGTTGGCAGAGGGGTACGAGGTGAGGACGGCTGGCGGACTTGGGAGCAGGATCTCGGCAGCAGAACTGCGTGAATATAGAATATAAAGCTGTGTAAATCTATAATCTACACCTGTGTAAATCTGTTGTATATAACGATGTAAATCTGTAATCTATAACTATGTAAATCTGTAATCTACAACTATGTAAATCTGTAATATATAACTGCGTAAAGCTGTAATTTGTAACTGCGTAAAGCTGTAATTTGTAACTGCATAAATCTGTAATCTTTAGCTATGAGAATCTGCAGTCTGCAACTGCGTAAATCTATGCTGTATAAATTTGTCCCTCTGAGCTGTGTAAATCTGCACATGTGCACTGTGTGAATCTGTACTGTAAAAATATGTAAATTCATACTTTGAAAATCTATGAATCTGGAAAATCGGTAAATATGAACGGGGAAAATCGGTAAATGTGTGCGGTGAAAATCGGTAAATGTGGACGGTGAAAATCGGTAAATGTGGACGGTAAAAATTCGTAAATCTATGCGGTGAAGATCTATAAATCTATATGGTGAAAATCTGTAAACTGTGTTGAAGAATATCCAAGTTTCGCGGTTAGCATGTTTTCATAATAAAAAATAAAAGCTATAAGAATCGTTGTCAGATACATCTTTGATCAAAAACGTATGAACTTGGAAAAAAGAGCATAATGTTAAAATAGTATCTTGATATTGAGTATTTCGACCACACAGGTCATTTTCAACACACCACGGACAGTTTTGAAACTGCCTCCAGTGTGTTGAGGATATTGAATGCAGTCGATAAGTTGAATTTCAATATATTATTTTAACATTACACTAGTTTCTTTACTTCTTTTTTCGTAAAACGATCCATCTGACTGCAGTTTTCCTTGCCTTGGTTTTTATCGTAAATTGTGTGGATCTGCAAAAGTGCAATTCTTGGGCGAACGAGTACGTTCTGTTTACTCGAAAATGAGGCATTCAGATACAGAAACTCAAGTTTCGAATGAAAAAAAAGCAAAGAGAATATTCAAGTAACCTGAATTTACATTTTTACATCGCTGAAATATATACAAAGTAATGAGTGTTTTCAAACGCGAGCGCGATATCTGCAGTAACAGGAAACTTACAAATTTTGACTCGTGATGAGAAGACCGTTACAGACATTTAAAGGTAACTAAAACTCAAAGGCTTACAAACAAATTGCCCGGATTGTGCATCCTGGGCGCTATCAGTTGCCATAATTACGTTAGGAGGCGCAGGGCAGCAGCTCGTGAAATCATCAATTAAACTCTGCATAGCACGCGAAGTGTTCAAGCACACAGCATTTTTTTGTATTGACGGTATTTTTGCCGTAAATATGCGGGAGAAGAATATGAGCGTGAACTTAAGCTATAGATTACACTCGTAGACCTTTGGAACTTCTGTATTTCGTGCCCACTTTGCTTCTTTCAATTATCACACAATCTTCTCTATCACTTCTTTGCCTCTTCTTCCTTTCCATTCTTAACTTACGATTCCATGCGCTGTGGATCCTGTGTAGGAACACACCTTTTGCATAGATTCCCCGTTCTTTACAGTCCATAATATATGGTCCCTTCTCTTCGCTCATTTTTTATCACATTTTTTATGAATAGGAAGCTTTAAACTAACTAATATTCTACTCTAATCAAATGGGTAACTTTCAATCGTGCCTTCTCCGGTTGCCTCAAGAGCGATAGCATTAGGTATACAAGGCCTGTAATCACTGCGTTCCTAATGTGAATACTCCCAACGACAGCAAGATGAATGCAGCATCCGATAGGCACGTGCATCACTCCTGAGCAGGAAGAAGCCAGTGAGAAGAAATTCACGTGGTGAGAGCAGCTGAAGATAAGGTCGACAATTTTTCATGGTAGGCGGTACTCACCAACTGGAAAAAAAACGCGATAATTCAAAAGTTAGATTCGTTGCACCTGTTTGTGACAGTAGGAAGACTGGTGCTAGGCCTCATGCACAAAAAATTATTTGATAAGTGATTGTAACTTGGTGATGTTAAGAAAGCGTCGCTTAAAGTCGCCGTTATGGTGAGCTTCAACAATTAAATTGAAATTTAGAGATAATAGTTGGTCATTACAAGTGAACATTTCTAAGTGAAATAAACATAACATTGCAGCTTTGTAATTCAGTACTTCTGAAAGATGAATTTTGCATCACATTATTCCGTTACAGGGTTTGTACTTGAGAAGGGCAGCTTGCTTTCTCCTGCGTACTTGGATTTTCAAATATTTTTCTCGATTTTCCTAGGTATCGTGGATGAGTCTGTAATAGGAACATTGTTCTTCACACACAGTCTGCCGCATGTCGGCGCTGCTTGAAGTCAATTGTAAGCTAAAACTTACTTTCGAGAGTATGAGCCAAAAGGTAAAAGCTTAATTTCCTGAATCGAAATTAAACGCCGTACTGGCAGGAGCTTTTTGTTCAAGCTCTACCAGTAAAAGAGAAGGACGAATTTGTATTTTTCTCTTCATCTAGGAAATGGTCATTCCTCAAAGCATGTCAGCAAAACAAGAGACATCTCAGTTCCCGTAATCAAGTTTTCTGTAGTGCAATGATTAAATATTTGTATGCAAAGCCCCAGTTGCTACCACCTGGTGCGTAGAATGAACGCCAGCTAGTCTATAGCTCTGTAAGCACCTAGACTTGCATAGCCTTGACGTGAATAGAAAAACTAGAGCATAAACAAGCGCGAATTTTAGATCATGATGATGAAGTGTCTTCATTAATTCCCACACAGTTGTCCCACAGCACATCGTTGGGTTTTTAATTTCTTATGACTGCTGATGCGTGCGGGATGCTAGGAACCTGAAGCTCAAGAATTCTCATCCAAGGGAAGCATGCCGGGGTTCCGTGAAAATCAGTTGCCTCAGCCGGGAGTCGATCCCTTTCTTTCCAGCTGTGAGCCCATCACGGTAACCAGAGCGAGATAAAACAGCGTAACTAAAATTTGCTGGCGTCTGTTCAAAATCGACTTCATTCATTATCTGAAATACGGATGGAGAAATTATACAGTAATTTGCGAGACGAATGCTAGGTGTCTTGAAGAATAATTGTTCGGTGCTCATTTTTGGACTTAGCGAAACGAGAGAAATTCGAGCCCAAGCTTCCTAAGCGAACACGTTGCGATCGTCGTCTGTGGTCATTTTGTTTGTGTGTAAGGAAACTTGTGACTTATTGCTCGTGTAACAATGAAGACCTGAGTGCAGTTTATGTTTAATCAAGATATTGGGAATCTGGGTCAGAACTCGGGCCAGGACGAGTAAAAAAATATGGTATGAACATGAAAAATTCAATTAAAAAGCTACAAATGTCACGATGAGAAAAGATATGTGAAAAATCCCTTGAATTTGGAAGAATATGCTTCTTCATAATACCTACTTACAAAAGAAAGTTTTTATCAGAATGAGAAACGAGTCTGATTTATGATCATTTTATGGTACGAAGATCAAGAAGAAAATTTGTAGAGAAAGATTGGCGGAAGCCCCAGTTTCTTCCTATTTCTAAAGCGTTATTTGCTTGGAATATAAGATAGTAACTGAATTAGTCCGCAAAACGTGAAGTTTCCCAAATTATTCAAGAGGAAAATACAGGGCTTCACAGTTAACGAGCACGACTAAATATATTGACGCTCGTGAACAAGGTCGGGTAGCTGCTCCTTCACGAGGATTTTACAGTTTTTACTTGAAAGGTAGGAATGAAAGTGTATTAATAACTTCGTGAGGTTGAAGTCGAGATTCTTGGAGGAGAGACTGCGACTCAAAAGTCCTGAAGGAAGCGGAGACACAAGCCGCAGAGGAAAAAAATCAGCCCTCCGCACCTTCTTAAAAATTTCTCTCTGGACCTCGTGAGGAAGAAGAAACTGAACACAGACTTCATAAGAACTAATATCCCTAATTAAAAGAATTAAAAATGCATTATTTTAAGAAAAAACAAGACATCAACTGATACATTAAAAGGAATCTTAATAACAACGAAGCCAGGAGACTCAAAATACAGAAACCAGAGTTGGATAAATACCGCTGAAGGCGTGAGCTCCTGGAAGCTTGAACTAGAGTTTTAATTAAGTTACAGAGAGATAAAAATCACGCATAAGAACACGCCAACACTTGAATTTTTAGGAGAAACCCAGAACGCAAGTTTCGGAGGAAGACAAAAGCTGGAGAACTGAAGAAGATGAAAAGCACGGCTTGGAAGGAAGATCAGAATGCCGGCAAAAAAGACACGGACCTGAAGAGCGGCATTGCGCACTGTTCCGGAGGAAAAGCGGTTCCAGCCGAGAGACCCGCATTGTTGCAGCTTCTTTGCATGGAAATGCACTCGTAGCCTGAATCCGCTGAGGGGCGGCGTAAGTCACCTACTCTTTTGCTCGTCAGCTTTATAAAAAATAAAGCTCATTGCCCGTCGTGCCGTTTGCTTTGAATTGACATTTTCTTGAGCGGTGAAAACTTGCAACAATGGGAAAGGCAAATCAAGCGTCTGCATTACAGGAAGCTTGATAAAAATCGTGCCTTGGATATTGAAGTTAGAATTTAGGACGAGCGAGTGGTGTGACTTACACGAGAGCGTACCACTAGAAGATATATGAATTCAATAAAATCGACTTCCTATCAGAAGCGTCTAAACCATTAAATTTGCGGTTTCCGAAGCCATCAACACTTATATTTTTAAAATATGTACTTTCAATGTGCTCTCACACTCTTGAAAGGGAAATTCTTCCAAGGAAAACTCATTTATATCTCGTTCTGAGCAAAAGATTTAGAAGAAAATATGAACAAAGTAATTGCCTGACTCAAACAGTAAGCGCTATGATTTAAATTATTCGAGAGGTTAACTACCAGGTCGTTATACAAGTTCAGTACATTTGCAAATCCAATAATGAGGTTGATTCAGCCAGGTACGGAAATAAAATCTTATGTTTAAATAATTTCCATTTTTGATGACAATGATTCTACTCCTGTAATTGTTTTCTGATGTTCTTATGTTGTACGAGTCAACGAAGTATTTTAAATTTTAGTTTGTTTTTTTGATGCGGTCTCTAGAACGCAGAGTTTTTTCTAGCAAATAATCGTCAAGAAATGGTTTGAGAGGAAAAAGTGGACGAGAAGAAGAAGAAGTTTGGTCAATAATTGCCTAGACAAAACTAAAAAATTGTTCAGTAAAAATCTGATGGAGCAATATCCTTAGGGGACGACGGACTCACATTTCTCAGCCAAAAATTTGAATCACGCGAGGCTTTGCGTTTCTTTTTTTTTCCTGTGGAGGCGCGTCATGTTGAAAAATAACTCATTTGGGATCGGCTAAAGCTCGACGATTTACTGATACAGTTCAATAACCCTAGAGGTCATTGCAGTTACTTTCAACCAAAAATCACTGCCTAATTGTAATTGCTTTTGTCATACAAATTTCAACTTAAGAAGGAGCAGAACTCGTCTTAGAACCAATAGATGCCAACGACATCAGGCATCTCGTTACAATGTGATGCGTTCACTTGTCCATAAATGAGAAATGTGTAAATTTCATGCCACCATTCGCAGTTCACAATTCGACGCCCTCATGACAAAAAGGCCGCAAGAGCTCAAAGAATGGATCTGGAATCTCTCTCGATATTAGCCTTTGTAGCAGGGCTCGACAACGACTCTGAAACTGTAATCGCATTCTCTGCTGCTGTTGATGGAACGCTTTTTCAGCCACAACGGTTATGAGCCATTCAGGGTGCGAATTGCAGCATCGATCTTTTCACATCCCTTGTTCAACAATACAAAGTGTTCTCGTATCCAAAAGTGTTGTCTGAAACTTTAAAGTGAGTTTTTCCATTGAAATGAATGGTCATTAATTCATGCGTGTCTATCATTTCTGGCGGCAACGAATGATAATATTAGAAAAGAGTTGTTGATAGCTTTTGAATTCATTTTGTCAATGAAATGCCTGGAACCAAATTACAAAATGGTCTTTAATATCTCACTACCACGCCCGTTTGATTACCCCCGGGCTCAATTTTGATGCACAAGTTTTTCGAGCTCACGAATACATTAATTGTCTTTGTTTGAGCAGAAAAATCCGAGCAAAGTGAAAACAATATTCATTATTGTATGACGCTGGGTCGTACGTCTCTTCAGGTTCTAAATTCAGTCATTTATAAATAACAGAAAATTTACACAGCCTTCCTTTCATTCCTCGCTTCTGAACTCACAGAAACAGCCTCGTGTGCAGTTAAATTACTAAAACACTGATCAGTTCTGCTCCGTTATTCACTCGTTTCACTCAGTGGATATACCAATAGGAGCTAAGGTGTAAAAAGTTTTCAAAGACGTAACGACATTGAAAAAGAAAAGCTCCCACACCTTGAGCATTCTTCCGCCCGACACAGGAAGGAATTTTTCGCAACATTTTAAGGGAAATTAGTCGCAGGCCGCAACTTTCGTGGGCATTGCCTCAATAGCGCAATAGCTGTCCGCAATCTAATTTCGTCGATCTCTGCCGCGCGCGTCTCTCAAGTTCTGGCCTCAGATTCTCTGCCTCAGCCTCATCAGTGTTCACTTCTGGAACTTTTGCAGCAGTTTGTCTCTTTCAGGCGTTCATGAAATGGAGACGGGAACCGGTAAAACGACCTTTTTTCAGGACGGAGACAGAAAATGCCCCACCATCCCACAGTGCGAAAGGAGGAAGCGTCTTAGCTTGTTTCAGTGACGCTGTGATGCATTCGAGGCTTTAAAGCAGAAAGAGGTTTTGTTAATCCTTCAATAAAACGATGATGCTTTCAGAAAACCATTTTTTCAGGAATTTCAACGGGAATGAACTGTCATCCGTTGTCGCAGCCCCTGAGCTAACGTTCACACCTGCAGTCACCCGAAAGCCAACTACGTTCACTTCTGTCTGACATAGCTTGTCCTGAAGACTCACTATTGATAAGTCAGTGCATTTACCTTACGAACTTCAGCATTGTGCCACTGAAGTCACAATGTGATACCTTTGCAAGCTTCTAAAAAAGAAAGCTTCTAAAAAAGGTAAAATAAACTCCGGAACAAAAAATCGAGAACTTTCTTTGCAATACCCGGAGGTTCTGCAGTACAGACTTCGTTTCTCTTCTCTGACTATAATTCGAATGAACTCGCCAGAATCATGCAACGGAGAAGAGGGAGAAAAACAGACCTTCTTCGCTGGCGCGTTAAATGGCGTACAATTCCCGACTGAGCGCGGAATTTTTGCCGCTACTTAGACATCGCTAATTAGAGAGGAGTTAATGAGCTGAAGAGGAGGCACTTGGCAAGCCTGCGTATAGCTTTGAATTTAATTTGAGGGCTAATCAGCAAGTAAATGAGGATCTTAATTAAACACGGAGCCCGTGGTTTGTAAAGCCAATACCGGGATGTGGAGCAGCGCTGATGGTAAGGTTAGTGGAACGATTTTCAGAAAAATACTTTATAATATTTCTGCATTAGCTACGTCAGGGTGAAATTCAAGCTTTTTAAAACTCTCGTTCGGTATTTAATACCTAAAAATAAGATGTGATTAGCTCAAACAAAACTGAATTATATATTTGCCTGGTGTAATGCAGGTATAATTTAATGTACCTCACCAGTTCTCCCTTATTAGGTAGACGAGCGTCTCTCGAGTAACTCTTCGAGCACAGGCCGACAGTCTACTACTTTGACCTCATTTGTGTCCCTAAACAAGTAGAGGTTTTGTTGACACAGTTCCTGGTCCACCTCTGCCTCGCTACGATGCAGTTCACGCTCCAGCAACGAATTTCTTGTTGCTCGACCAAGCACCATTCAGAACTGCGACAAAAATTCAGTGAGCACAAACATTTTTCGCGAAGGAGAATTTTTTGTAAAGCATATGCGTTCATGCTCTCCATCCAGGCATTCGCCTCCGAGTTTATTTAGCACATTCCGGTCTACTAAATCGCGCAAGGCTCTACATGTTGCTCGCCGTGACAGCTCACTCCAGTTTTTCCGTCGTAACTTCGCTCTTCACTCTGTTAAATCGTGTGACACTCCCTGCATTTCTCCAACGTCTCATTACTAACACTCTCAACGGAGTTTGTGCAGCTCTACCGCCTTTGTCGCGGCATCATACGCGTATACTCGTACGAATGCGGTGGGAATGGCCACACTCGTATGCAATCTTCTTGCAAAAGACCACACTCCTGTACTAACAAAATTTTTATTCTCAAGCGAAAGAAATACTTTAAAATGAAAATCTAGTCAACAAAAAATATTTTTGAGGCCGAAAAGCTTATTTGCATTGTGTCTCTCACGGTCTTACCGACTAATTTTGCTCGGAAGTTGATGTATACGAGAATCTCGCAAAGCAAAGCCTCACAGAGCCTCGCAAAGCTCACAGAGCTCGTACACTTAGCATCGCTAATGATGGACTTCACTCCGAACGTGTCCCTAAAATCCACTCGCTGGATTTCCATATTCGTGTCGAGCATTCCAGATCACGCTGTGTTTCACACTGCGTCAGCACTTCAACGGCGTTTTTTAAAAAACGCTGCTGCATTGCAAAGGTCAAAGCCGCGTCAAAATTGTAGCGATACATTTCAAGCTACAAATATTTCATCCCAGGAACTACTTTGTGACAAGCAAAGTCGTTCCTAAAGAAGTATATTTATTTTCGAAAAGACGCAACCGTGAACCGATTTTTTTTTTGTAAAGATGATGTACAAACATATTTTAGAAGCGAGATTCTGCAAGGGTTACTACCAACCGAAGTCACTCAAAAATAAAATAAAATGAACGCAGTGTCACTCCTGATCAACCCGAACTCTTCTCAGAAATCATGTATTTATCAAGTTCTCTGGATAAGTTTAGTACGAGATCGAGGTTGCATTAGACATCGAAGGCCCACGAGGTGAAGGTCGAACACATCTTCGGTCGCTAAACTCAATAGCTTTCCAATAGCGGCAAAAATTTCACAGTTTTACGCGCGGCTGCTCAGCGTAATGGGAATGGTTGAGCATCCGTCACAGTTTCAGAAGGATGAGACCGTGCAGGTGTCATGCCAGGGCGAGTTTTCTCTCAGGGTACGAAGATGGAACAGGAAAGATGCTGCAACCTGACAGGGACGAGGAATTTCCGTTCACAGTTTTCGATGGTGTATGGTTCTCAATTTTGAATGTAAAAATGGTGATCGGGGCTCGAAATTCATAAAGAATGAAGCGTTCATGAAAGGTATGCATTTCCCTTTTAACTTCATTAAAAACAGATCTTAAGTCTATTCTTCCTAAAGTGATGTCTGTGTGTTTCGTCTAGAATAATCAATATATACAGAACATCGAAGAATCCAAGATAGCTTTCCCTAAAAACGTTTAAAATTAATTGATCGAAATTACCACGAATTGGAATCTGCGTAGTTTTACTTTGTTCTGTAAACAAGAAGGAACATAATGGAACAAGAACCCACGATTTTCTTTCAAAATATCCAAAGCTCTGTAATGACTCCCAAATATAAAATATGTTCTAAATTTAGGTCCTTCGCAGCATTTTAGATAATTCACGTTATTTCATAAGAACTTTTATTTTGACGCTAAAATTAGACTAAGATCTTAATAACATATGTATTAAGCCGCTTTCGTTCCTAGCCACAGAACACAAAGAGAATTTTGCTACGTTTTTTATAAAGCATTCGTTTTTTATTTTTATTTTTCCAATTTTTTAGCATCATAGTTATCGACAGCTGGCTCTTTCGAGGTATGAACCCGATCACAGCAGGTTTCAAATCACCTCAAAGAGGGTAAAACTTAAACTTGCATTATTAGGTGCAAAATATGTTTCACTTTTCAAAATTTTCTCCAGGGATTCGACTTTATAAATTTTTGTCTTGAAAAGATCTCTGCATAGCCTTTGGGAGCAAAAAACTCAATAATCATAGCCCAGCAGATGCAGAGTGTCTATAAAAGAAAATAACGATCCCTATATTTTTAGCTCAACCTCGAAGCCGTTCCAAATTTCAAGTCAAGACAATTTAGTTCCACTTTGCACAACCGTCAGCTTCTCTCCAGTCTCGCGATCTCATCTGGCCACCAACTGCAGCTGAGTCGCGCATCACCCATTTCGCGCACGTTGTGAAAGACATTTATTATTTCCGTTGAAAGAATAACTTTAACCGTGGCAAAAGCTTAAGCACTGAATTTCATCTGAACACTTGCTCACTCTCAGCTACATGTCATGGTGTTAAACATGAAAGGAAGCATTTATCGAGCATTTTATCCTGTTCTCTGACGAAGTAATCTTAGATTATAAAGACGTTCACTCATCCATGTGCTATAAATTTTTTACAGATTTTTTAGTATACTGTTACTAACAAGCACAATGGAATTGATTGCTGCGAACTATCCAGTAATCTGACTATGAGCCCATACTGTATGATTCTTCCTTTAAGCCGCTTTGGAACATATTGTTTGGTTATGAAATTGTGGAAATCAAAACTGTGCTGCGATGGTCTCGGAAGTTTTATTAGGGAGATTACAGTATTTCAGGCAAGCGAAGGGGAGGATCACGACTCGGTATCAGACACGATCATTTGAATGTTCTGACTGACCAAAATTCGAGAGCAGCAGTACGAAAACGTGCTGGAAAATTTAAAAAAACTTTTCTAGGCACTAGCGAGCAACTGGAAAAATAATGCAACGGAATAGGTTTGCTTCGCATTCACTGAATGAAACTCAAAAACTACGTCTCTTTGAGTTGCACTCTCTGGTGATTTCTCTATGTACTATAAAAAGAACCATTTTGTTACAAATTAAAACGTGCGATCGGAATTCAATGTATTTCGGCCACTCTTTTAGGTCAGTTCACTGGTTGGGTGGAAGTGAATAAATAAGTGGTTGGGTGCAAGTGGTCGTTGGGCACGGCCTCGTCTCCATCTTAAATATTTATTCATTGCAAATAGTCATTCTTTAGTTGAAATTCACGGTATTCAATATTGTCTGCAGAGATGGCAATAGCTGCATATAAACTTAGCTAATGATAAATGAGCGTATGCACGAAATATTGAAAAAAAAACATGACTTTTGAATACGTATAGGCTTATTTTCTGTGCGAAAGTACACAAGCACTTACGTTTACAGCCTCTATTCAAAAGTTGCATAGCCTAAATTATGAACTTTTTCTTAATCCTCCACGTTTTTACGGTATCGGTCCTACTGACTATAACTTATTTTAGAATTTTGAGCTTTTGATACGCAATGAAATATGCCTCCAATATGAAAGAGGCAATCAAAACAAATTCAAAATCTCTCGTGAGCACGATAATTTTTTTAAAGATTTTATTGAGGATCTGGAGGTTCTTCAAAGAAAGTCATTCATTTTTAATCAGTAAATTTGCTCTTGAGTATTGCGGAGATTTTTTCATTTTACACAAAATGTGTAATTTTATGGTATGAACCTAATGCGCTCCTGCTGAAGAGTGCATTTTCATAATTGCTGATTGTGACGTGTACTGTAACAATATAAATCTGCTGCGAAAATCTTAAAAAATACACTGAACTCCATCATGTATACTTGGTAAAAACATGTAGAAGCACGCAGCAACAGAGATGCCAATGCAAGTATCAAATCGACAACTAACTTTTTGAGTTGGAAATAAAAAACCTAAAATATAAGTACATATATGCTCCTGCTTCAATATTAAACCCACATTCTACTGCATATCACAGAGTAAATAATGGGGCTCATTTCTGAAACGCTTAATTAAATGTAAGAACGGCGTTGTTCGGTGGCGTGCCATTTACTCGAATCGTTCGTTGAATTTGGAAGTAAATTACCACCAGACCAACCAGGCAACGGAAAACTGAGTACAAGCATTTAGTGCATTCACGTGCACTCATGCAATTTCAATAGGCATTCAATTTTTATTGACGTTTTCAAAGCGCGAGTGAACTCAACAGCGTGGAATTTTGAAGGCAATTTTGAGCCTGTGTTTGCACAGCGCTTGTCGAGCAGCGAAGAATAAGTGAACTATAAATTTACGAAGTAAAATTAATTCGAGATTGGATTTTTTCTGCTCAATATAACCTCTTGCACTAGAGTGTTTCGAGTGCAAGTATTTTTTCTTAAAAGGTGTTTTGAGACAATATTCCATAATTTTACTCTTCACTTGCGTGAATCCCCCGCACTTTTCGAGGTTTGAATTTTCATTAGGGTGCCTAAGCCACGTATTTGTAGCTGCTTAGTTTTCTTCTTTGACTTCTCTGTTACTCACCAAAACTGTATCGAGCAAGAATCTGCACCATCTTGGCACACGTATTTTGTTCCGTAAATTTCGATCTTAATTCGAAGAATTAAATTCTGCGGGCCGCCTCGTACGCCAGAGCTTGTATACGAAATTCAAGTTTCAATTCTCGCTTTACACTTCGAGAATCATATTCCCACATTGAAGCCCACCAGAGGAGGACATTTTGTTCACTGGAGTGAGTCGGACATTATTCGAGTCTTTTCGTGCGACGGGCACTCAAGTGCAACAACTTGCAGCAATTCCACCTCATTTGGAAGCAAAGTTAAGGAAGCCCTCGGCCAAGACTTCGTGATACTTAAAACAAAAGTCCGTGGCAGTTAGAGGAAAATCTCCTGAATTTTAGGCCGTCCGTGTCTTAGTTTACGAGGGAAGCTCTGAATGCCTCCCGGAGTCTGCAGGACTTAATGAGCTATATCAGTCTCCGCAGCAGAGGTCTTGGGGTGCCCAAATGCTCATGCTAACGTGCCAATCAAGTCTAATTTGTGACAATAATGAGCCCGTGAAATTATGAGATCATGGATAGATGGCCGACCCTGTTGCCTTACCCTTGGTCAGAGCGCTGTCGAGTGTAGCGAGAAAAGATCTTTTATGTCAAAAGGTTTTAAGATGAATTTGCTGCTCAAGAGTTCTTCAAGAAAGCTCTCCCTCAAAGACGGAGGTGCGAAAGAATTGCATGCCATAACCAATACGAACCTCTCGGTTTGTGTTTCAAAATGCATTATTAATATCCGTGTTTCAGCGCAATTCTTAAGCTTAACTGCATATGCGAGGAGGGAATATGATAAATGTCGGATAAATTTAGGGAACGAATTTGCTGAGTAATCTATATAATTATAAATAATGTTCACTCTCTATTCTACTCGTAGCAAAGTGAAAGGGCCTTGCTCATGCAGAGAAAAGCTTATTAAATGAAACTTTTTCACATTGGTTTCATTGTATTCCAGACAGTTCTCATTGAAATCATTCAATTTTCTCACTAATGCAAAACTAATGTCACTAAAGCGGAAGTAGAGCAAGATTAATCAAGTATGAAAATTGTACTATTTCATTACGTAGAACATGCACTTTCACATTAACGCTTTCTTTTATCAGTGTGTGTAGGCTATCAAATTATATCGATGCTTTATTCTGCTCACTACGTAACTAAATTGTCATAATATATTTGATAACCAGATTAGAAAAATGATAGAATTTTTATAACGAGAAGTGCATCAATTCAATATATGTAGCACGACTGTTGTCCGCGGCATTAATCCCATTTTAATGCAGTTAAGCTCCGCAACATTAGGGCAGTCGTAATGATGTGATGAAGGCTTCAATATTGTGTATCACGAGGGCATTTGAGACGTGTCACGGAGGTATAGAAAAAGATTTTACGCACGTCAACGGTTATCGAGGTCGGTGGAATTCTCAGAAAGTGCAACGCCCGACAGGTAAAACGGCAGATTTCATTTTAAATATTGCACAATGGTTAACATTCCAATGTATATTTAGCATTACCATGGAAGCACCACAAGTATTTTATGAGCAAGGGCTTAATTTCTGGAAGACTCCGGGAGCATTTCGGAAACTTGTCTACGGTACTGACGACAATCTTGCTCTCTGATTATTTGTTTATATTCAGTAATGCTTTCTGATACAGTTTTTCCTCCGCATAACGGCAGCATCTCATCATCGAAAAGCTCGTTTATAATTAAATTAGTGTTTACTAATATCGCTCAAGCTGGCACGACCTCTACACGTCCAATTATCGCTTAATCGAACATCGCGCACGCTCCTCACACGGACACCTTGAGGCCTAAAGATGTGAAGGGATTTGCGGGCGAGTTATTCTTCGGAGCCGAAAAGCTTATTATAAACCATGAATCACACGATACTATTATTGTGTTATGTATCTTTACTGATCCCAAAAAATGCATACTAGTGTAAATGCGGAATAAATATATAAATATTTACTTTCGAGTTTTCAAGTTTAACGTCGACTACAGGCGTATTTACGCATTGTTATCACAAAAGGAGAAAGTACGTTTACAGTTCTATAAACATCTAGAAGTGCTTAATCATCTCGTTGAATCTTCAGTGCATGATTCATAATATGTGAAGCCCAATTACATGGTCGAAAACAAATAAAAGCTTCGTTCCTTACAAGATCTGGAATAAAATTAAAGGAAGGAGGAAGAGGAACCCTAAATCTTTTCTTAAGTAAGGTCTACGGTATTCCAAGAAAACATCGATGATTTTTGATTGATCACCAAATAATTTAAACTCAAATGATGTTCAGTGCGTAAGAGTAAGTTGCAGTTCTAAAATTAGAAAACATTCAAAAGTGATGAATGGTTTCTTTATTGATTTGAAACTCAACTTATTAGATACTCAACGAATTTAATTTGTATTTCCTAACTTGATCATCTTTCCGGTGCAACGTAGCTCGCCTCTTGATTTATGTAAATTATATAGACTGGATTTGAAAATCAGAGTTGTATTAATGTAAAACACCATCGTCCAAAATATGATCGCAGTTTATAAGTTAGCATTGAAAGGTAATCTATTGAATCTAGGCAGCACTAAGCCCAGCAGTCAGCACACATGCAGTAATAAAATCTCCTACTAGACGTGCTATTCGTCCCGAAGACACCAAAAGTCCTAGATCAAAAAAACAACAGACAAAGCGACAATTAAAATGAATCAACTAGAAAGACAAAGCGAGGTATTTAGAACAGGGTTTTCCCCCAACACCGCTAAGGGGCATCATTTAATAAGACAATTTGAAAGTAACGGTGCAACTCAAGAGAAAGCGTCCGCAACTCGAGGTAGTTGCATCCAACTTCTGCCGTTCTCAGCATCTGAGACGAGCGCCAGACCCCTGGAAACTGGCCGCCGCTTTTGAAAATTTCTCAGAAAAATCGCTCACAAAATTAAAGGCTCTGTGCACGAGTTTCGATTTTTTTTCTCCAACTGTGATTCGTTATCATTCTTAACCCGTCTGTGTCCGAGAAAATTGATACGTGATTTGAAAGTTTTCGAGGGAAATAGTTCACACAGTAGAACATCTGGAGTGAAAGTTTTTAATTCGTTTTTCTAGCACTTTATGAGTTATTTGTACCAGGTCCAACGTAGCCAAAGAAAGAAACTTGCTGCGTGTTGTGATGAATTCCTGTTATTTTTGTGTAGGTTCATAATGAAGCGATAAATCATAGAAATGATGGCAGGCTTTCCTTTTACGACTCGTGTGACATCTGCTGCGATATTATTGAGCGGCTCTGCAGTTACGCGAGAGATCTATTAACAGAAATTGCTGAGCAGAAAAGAATGTTTAAGATCTCATACTTTTTATATTAACTCAGCTTAGAACGTGAATGAGCTAGCACTGTTAATCCAATACTTTAGGCGAGAATCAGTGGGCTTTTGCAGACGTCAGAGAATTATAGGATAAAAGTCATGTTATCAACTGTACTACTTCTATTTAACACTGCAGCCTTCTATATTTCCTATATTTCCTTCTACGAGGCGCTGCAAGAAATAAAGAACACCAGGTGGCTCAGATGAAGGCCAGCGAAGCAGATGCTTGGCAGGAGACCACTCATGATAAAGTTACCTGATTGCTCCACAATCTTATAAATATATAAATATTAGCACTAATACTACTTATTACGCGCGTTGTTCATTAGTTCCCAATGCTTTCCATAAAAAGGCGTCTTGGGATTCTAATTTTAGGAGTATGGGTACAAGCGAAATAATTTCAATTCACGCTATTGTAGTTTCCAGGAGGTAGGACAGCTAAACGCCTCGGTGAGTCCGAAGTCCAGTAGACAACAGCGTTGAGAGACGGTAAGTTTGCACGGGCTACCTCGATCATGAGCAGTCTAAGCCTAATCTAGCGTACATATTGGCCACCCTAATTATATGACAGAAGAATGAGGACGACAACGTAATAGAAATGAAACATGTAACTTTGATTTTCCACTAAGAATTAATCTATTCCTTTGCTAGAGATTAGTCCTCCGTCATGTTGAGCAGCCATTTCTAAATTTTTTTTAGTATATTGGGTATGGCAGGCAAAATGCGATGGGAAGAACTCGGAGCAACGAAGATCGGTGAACGCCTAACGTAATAGACATAAAGAACGCAAGTCGGCTCTCACGGAACACACGCTGAATTGTCACCGTCCCTGTGCCTAATCAAATTTTAATCAGCCGGAAAGTAGATCTTCACACTCTAAGTGCTAGAAAAAATTAAATTAAAAACTTCGCACTTCAAAGGGTTCTAAATGCCTTGGTGGGGAAACAGTGGAGTAAATGTTATTTGTTAAAACTTTGCATAATGCAGTGACAATTCGTAACAACCTAATTAACTAGAAATGCCTCGTGAAGTAAAATAAAAAGTCTTTATAAAACCCATCATTTTGTTACATCATTTAAATCTTGAGGTTTTATAAACAGATGCTTGAGAACATCGTCTCCTACATAAAGTGAAGCTACGTCTTACGTTATTGTAATAATTAAAGTTAATCACAAAAACTTATGAAACCATTTTTGATCTTAAGCTTAAATAAGAAACAAAAAATGTGCTCCATTTGAGACTTACAATGCCATTTGCACGGATTTCATTGCTCATATCTCACTTCATTTCGAGCATAGATTTTTTTCAGTGCATAAACTGTGTTTGGATATCTAAATAAAAGATCAATTCGAGCACCATGCTCTTTCCGAAACTACTTCGAAATAATTTTTGGCGTAAGATTTAAAGACGATTTCCTATTGACGACGCTGATTAAATAACAAACCGGGAGGGCAAACCCATCATAGGAGCATGCATTTTTGGCGCCTCTGAACCACCGGAGAGGTTTGGTATGCATCGAAAGCCGAGATAGATATCGAAATTTAAAAAAAAGTAATCTGAAAGTCATTGGACGTCGTCCCATCCAGTTATTTATAAATTTCTACCGTTTGAAACCCAGGCTTGGATATTGATCTCGCAATTTACAATGGGATAATTTTTGCTGAGAATCATATATACATATAATTTAAAGTAATACAAAATTATCAACAATAAACAAAATAAATTTCAAGGCAACTTAACTAGTGAGTATATGTCATTATAAACAAGAAAGTGGAGGAGTAATTTAAGCAAATTAATAACATTAGTAGAGTACCGAGCTAGTTAACTTCTCAATATTATTTTTATTAAAGCCCTCCACCTGCAACCAAATCATTAAAAACGCAATTTTTATTGCTTCAAAAAAGTGAAAACAAAATTTTATTGCGGAAATTAAAAACAAGGATCTGGCAACAGGTCAAAGAACAAGGCTCCGACCAGACGCCTATGTTGGTGGCTTACAACCGCTGTGGGTGTGCACGCACTACATCACAAGGGTGCTGTGACCCCGAGGCATCAAACTTCTTCCTGACCGAAGCAAGAATGCTGAACGCATTGTCCCTCTGCACAGCAAACCCGATTCTTTGCTCCAGCCAAAATGCTTCCCAAGGCGGGTAAGCAGGGCGTGCAGTCACGGTGAGAGGTTGTGTTCCCTTGGGCTCTGCTATTCTCGCGCTGCTTGTGTGGCCGCTTGCTTGCTTGAGCAGTCGACCTAGATACTGCTCGGTTTTCCACAATATTGTTCCATGTTTGATCCATGCTGAGTGCTAATTTTCATAATTCCGCCTAATAATGTTAAGCCAATCCCAATGTACCGTTCAACGAGCGAGAAGTTGATGAATATTTACAGATGACCTAAGAGCTTCGAATGAAAAGATGGATCATGAAACATCGGTTATTCTCATAAATATTTTCTTCAGCACTATGCAAATGCATCCCACTCTGGAACTTGGCAAAAAACCAGTCGAGTCGGGACTCGAGTCGCATAGGCTTCTCACGCCAGATTGCGACCTTCCATCGTTGGCCTCAATCCTTCCCAGCGGCATCGCAGGACGAAGTTTGAGAAAAAATTTGGCTCATCCTCCTCCGCACGTACATATTCTCATTTCTCCTTTGGGTACTGGAATTGGTAACAATGTTCATGCTAAATGTACGCGCATCTCACCCGCACTCCGTAGTATCTTATTAATCAGTTTGACGGAGGCTGATTTGACACTGCGTAGCCTAGGGTACAGTGGGTCAAATAAGTATTCGTAACGTCATGAAAAAA
>VOMN01041873.1:0-21053 GCA_014899125.1 Orchestia grillus
ACAAGTTTATAATTGAGTGATTAGCAATAAATTGTGCGTTAAGTGTTTATGCCAAGTCAGTGCAACAGGAGGTAAGGTCCTTCCAACGAAGGGCCTGACGACCCTCGTCTCGTCACACAGGCTTGTCCATTACATTCAAATTTTAGTAGCATAAAAATAATATACTCCATCAATATCGTACGTTAAGTATATAATTTTAGTTGCAATTGCCATGCTCTTCAATTTTTGAGAAATTTCAGTACTTCAGCCGTTGTTCCATCATGCAAAACCACTATACGTGCTAAAAATGGACACGAAATCGGGTCTTACTGAAGATCATGCTAAAATTATTCCAATGCCTGGAACTGTTACATCGAAACTAGCAATATCCAATAAGTTACCTCGTGTTCAGCATCCCCAATATCAAATCGTTTGTGTTCTGGTAAAACACGCAGAAAGACACCAGAAGGAAAGCATATAAGAGTTATATGCAGGGGGCATTCGTAATATGAAGTTAAGAACTCACAAGCACTTCATTCTACCAGCAAGAATATTTTTGAAACGGCTGATGCACTAAAAGTTCGTACAGCCACTAGGTGTTGGATCCCAATATACTTGTAAATGTGAAGAATTCCGTCATAAGACGATTCTGTCATTGAGCGAAGCAAAAAGAACCAAAACAGAATGGGCACCGAATCACATGACGGTTAATTTTAGCACTGTAATCTTCACTAATGAGCCCTGTGCAACGCTCGATGTACCTGATGGGATAGTAATAGGTGGTCATCTAGTTGGCTATAGAATAATCATTCGACAAGGGTTGCGCATTTGTCGAGAAGGTGATGAGGGAATCATGTTTTGGACAGGGATCCAAGGAGATTGACCCCTATAAACTACCAACGGGATTGAAACTAAATTTGAATTCATATTGTGAGTCCTTGGAGGACGCCCTTCTTCCTTGGATTGATGACCAACCAATTATGAAGAGGTCGTTGATATTTTCACAGGACAAAGAACCAGCACACAGATTCAAGAATACAACAAAATGGCTATTAGACTATGGATTCGAAGGGCACAATTTAATAGTGTGGCCTCAAACAGTCCCAATTTGAATCCCATAGAAAATTTATTGCCCATTGTCATGGGGAGGATTTATGCTTATATGCATAGGCAAGCAATACTCACGTTGAAATAACCTCTGGGAGCAATTGAAAGTGCT
This sequence comes from Orchestia grillus, assembly GCA_014899125.1. Lineage (NCBI taxonomy): Eukaryota > Metazoa > Arthropoda > Malacostraca > Amphipoda > Talitridae > Orchestia > Orchestia grillus. The sequence continues at coordinate 1,199 of VOMN01041873.1, forward strand.
CGTCGATCAATTAAACCATCAGAGATAGCATCATTGACATCAGCAGCTGACACACGTCTCATTATAGTATTGCCGAATGGAGGAAACCATGTTTGCTTATCGCCTGCATTTAAAGTAAACTGTTTAGTCATTCGATTATACCTTGCCATACTCAGTAATCAAGTACAGAAATATGAAATTCCACCGATAAAATACAGAATAAAAACGTTATTCTTGTTTTTCTGTTCATTTGTATAATCAAAGTAAACTTTAAATTAGGTCATATGTGTATCTTTCATTCTGGAAAACATATATGCAGGGTGTTAAAAAACAAGAAGTATAACTTTTGACAACATAGGCCGGGGCACGCAAAATGAATGTCTTTTCACGAATAAGAATTATTTCAAAATTCTTTAGCCTTCTAAACAGAGGTTTAAAATATAAACTTGATGCTTAGCTTATCACATTATCGTGTCTTTAAAATGTTAATTTTATAATCGGTACTTTTAAAGCTGGCAATATTCGATCGCTTGGTGTTTACAAATTCATTCACGCTGCGATATAGTGTTATCATGGAACGTTCTTCAAGTGAAGAAATGATGGATATGCATATGGTTTACGGTCCGGCCAACTTCAATGCTAGAGGCACTGTGAGGTTCTACGAAAAGACATCGTCCGGTTACAAACATACATCAACATCTACGTGAACAGGAGGTTCTGGTCAGCCCAGAAAATTACGTGATGAAACAAAGGATGAAATGCTGCAATAATTCCGTTAGAGGCCTCATAAAAGCACACGAGCTGCAGCACGGGACTTAGACAAACAAACTACGTATATGTATGATATGCTTTCAATGTTCTCAACATCAATCTACTTCCTTATCCTTTTCTGAAAGTTTAGGATCTGCTCGTGTACAGCTTGCATTTTGGTGTCTGAGGCAAGAACAGGATCATGAAAATTTCTTGAAGCACGTTTTCATCCCATACGAAGCCACTTTTACACGTAATGGAACGTTCAATTTTGCATAACTTGAAAAACAGGCAAGACGACAACCCTCATGAAGTGCATCGGTTTAGAGTCAATGTATGGGCTGACATTGTCGGCGACTATCTTACTGGGCCATACATGATACCATCTCCTGTAAATGAACCAGTTCATGTCAAATTTCTAAGGGACATATAGCCTGAACTGCTGGAGAATGTGCCTCTAGGTATTCGCCGTCGAATGTGGTCTCAGTACGGTGGCGGTCCGGCCGAATCCAACGAAATGCACGCCAACATCTGAACGACGCATTTCTGAATTGGTAGATAGGACCTAACGTACCAGTGGCGTAGCATGGCATGCAAGATCTACAAACATGAGTCCTGTAGACTTGTTTTTCTGGGGCCATATGAAATTATTGATTTACGAAACACCGATGAAGTCTGAGACGGATCTTGTCGCAAGGGTAGCGGTCATAGCATTTAACATTGCAGAAGAACCAAGACTTATGTATCGAGTCCACCAATCCTTTTGGAAGTATTAGACCTGCATTGACACCGAGGGCAGACATTTCGAACAGTTGATGCAAGTTTGCTCAACAAAACATACGTTTTTTAGATATTTGTTTCATTCACCATAATGGCATTTCTCAGGAAAGGAAATGTTATTAACTGATCATAAAGGTTGAATTTAAACCGCAGTGCTTTGAAAACTAAGGAGTCTTGAAATATTTTATATTTCTTAAAAAGCGTTGAATTCGCGTGTTCCTGCCTAGTGACAAAGTTTGTACCACTCTTTTTTAACACCCTGTACATATGTAGAAAAGATTCTCTATAAACTACTTTCCATAATCAAGTAGAAAGCACTGTCGAGGCAGAAGCCTGAACTACAAGAGCGACGCACCCAGCAAATTTCGTCTGGTTATTTCCGAGGTATTTCTCTCCCCGTACTATGAATTATGGTATTTCTCTCCCCGTACTATGAAACAGGACATCTTACACAGATCGTGCCTACTACGAAGAGCTCTCTGGACTCATGGAAAGAGGGTCATTGCTCAAAACCTAGGTATTCTTGCAAATTGGGGATGTCTTTGCGTCAAATGATGGCTAAATAGTGGCTAAAGACTTGCTCTGCCAAAGTAGGAGGGATGTTAGGTACATAGTTTTCTAACACNCCCCCCCCCCTGGAGACGACTAAGCCCAATTTTGTCCGTCGCTTTCACTGGGCCAAACTAAGTTATCTACATAAAAAATTTGCATAGCTTATTTTTAATTTTTTTTTCTAAGTTTCCTGCATGGCCTAAATATTAGGGTAATTCGGAACGCTATTTTATCAAACATGAACTACAGTTAAAAGTCAGAATTTTTTACTTTCCGCCATTTCACGTCACTTACAAAGACCTACAGAATTATATGAAACTGGACGTGAAATACATAATAAGTAAGAAGTTATAAACAAGAAACTCAAAATAGCCCCTGGCAACGGTACGCCAAATTAATGACACATGCTAGTTAGCTTGATTTATTACAACTTAGTCAAAATGTTACATCGTGTGAGAAATGACAAACATTTGGACATTAAAACGGATGGACGAGATCTCACAGTAAATTTCAATTATAATTATTTTAGTATCCATACCTCGTATAAGTGGGTAACAATATCTTTCGGCAGCTAAGGAGTTGAAGATTCAACAACAATCTTATGTTGTTCTGTGAGCGGTACAAGCGTCATTACAGAAAACCTGGGATGACGTTCTATTAGATAGCCAATGGTGAAACGGCAATGGTTAATGCGCAGCCGGCAGCGGGCAATCTCAATTCACCGGTTACGACTACCAGAGAAGACCCACTCATGAATAGTGGATTTACATATTTCTAGTCAATGATTTACTTTTTCCCATTGATGCTACCATTTTTTCCCGTACGGCAGATTTTATGACGATAATAGTTTCTATAAGGCGATAGCAGATAAACTACACGTATCGATGGGTTCTGCACACACAATTCTTCAGGAGAGTTTGGGGCTAGCAAGCTATCAGCTAGATAGGCCCCTGGGCTGTTGCACCCAGATCTGCAGCAAACGAGGGCAGAGCTTTCATTGGAAATTTTGAACATGTGGGATAAGATCCCTGAAGGTTTTTGCAAAGAATTCAGACAGGGGACGAACATGGCTTTACGACTAGGATCTCGAGGACAAAACTCAATCAAAGCAGGAGCTGTCGGGGTGGAAGTGGACCAGTCAAAAAAAATTTGATCATAGAAGAGGAAAAATCCTGGCCACTGTTTTCTACGAAGCGGAGCAGATTTTATTCGTTGACTTCCCCAAAAACACGAAGAAAATTAATTACACCTGCTTATTATGAAGACGTTTTGAAAAAAATGACCAAGAAAATCGCGAATGCCTTGAAGAGCAGCGCCAACGTGTCTTCTTTTACCACAATAATGCACCCGCTTATGGTATTCGGCAAACAAGAGCTGCGCTACTTGAATTTCGATAGGAAACCATCAGACATGTACCTTACAACCCTAATTTGGCACCATCCGAATATTTTTGTTTCCAATTTTGGAAAGAATCTTTGAAAGGGGCTAATTCTCGATTAATTGGAAATGTAAAAAAAACTGCTCTGACATGGTTTACATCACAAGACTCAGTACTACGCAGACGGACTTGAAAGGCTGGCATTAATATTTGGAGAAGTGTATTGACCTTAAATGGAGTATATGTTAAAAAGTATCGACCGTAATCGTAATATTTTTCGAACTATCCTTTTGTGACGAACTGTTTGAAGCTCCTCGTTAAGTGACGCTAATATAAGGAACTTACGTAATGTCAAAATCTTCGACTAGGTCAACAATTCCGCTGAAAAACAGATAACTTTCTGGGAAGTCTTTTAGCACACTCGCTGGTCAAAAACCGCAGCGCAACCGACAGCCATGTCAATTTACGAGCCATCTATACATTTCCGAACAAAAGGACTAGAACAATGATATGGAGACGTCAAAATCTGATGTAAGTTTTACTATAAAACAATGGAACATGTTATAAAGAAATAAGGTCATACATTTTAACTAAATGTTAAAGATATAGAAATCGTTCCATCAATTTTGAAAAAGTCTTGTACATATCCTTGAAAACGTGTGAAAAATAGGTCACTAAAATGATCAGAACGACAGATCAAATCCAATCAATTTTATTGATGCAGCAAACCAAAATAGAAAAAATGCCCAAGTTCATTATTATTAGTACTTGGTGTCTAGTCCATTACTTTCAATCACAACATAACATCTTTAGTTCCTGGAGGGAATAAAGTCATGCACTTCAACAGGTATTTTTTTCCTTTTTTTAAGTTTTTCCACAGTTCATATCACTGACATTTGTGTTCTTTGCTTAAATCTTTCATTCGAAATTTTTCCTTCTCTCCACGGGAGCAGGGCATTCATCGCAGTAATATTCTCTTCAAAAATAATTTTTTTACAGATTTTGCTTTCACACTGTGCATTATCCTGCGTAACAACAGCTGGCTGATAAATTGCAGTTCTCAGGCTCTCGGTTAATTAGTAACTCCACACATACTGGTCTTTACCTTTTCATATAACCTAACAAGAGGCCCTTTGACGGTAGCAGGAATCATGCCTAAGACCATGACACTCCCTTTTTCGTATTTAACAGTACTTTTAGAGGTTTAATGTGAATTATCGTTCTTTTAATGACTGCGTCGAACGAACCTTAGACCATCAGAACCAAACAACTAAAATTGCGATTCATCGCTGAAATGAACACATTCCCACTGTTTTTCAGTCTACGTGACTTGTCCAGTTGAAAATTTCTATCCAGACTTTGTTCTTCTCGGATATGAAAAGCTTCGTGGTGAGTACTCGATAGAAGATTTAACGAGTCTGCCGGAGATAGTGTGCCTTAAAATATTAATGCATAGCGCATGATAAGCTTCTTACGAAATATCGATAGCCCAAAGCAATTGATTTTTTTTTTGCCTGTGAAAAGATCCATCGATCGAATCTTATTTTCCTAGGCTTGCCAGGCGATTTCTTGGTTTCACACGAACCAGTTTCTCAAACGTTATTCATGATACTATGAACAGCACTCTTAAACTTTCCCTGTCTTTGCAATATCACCAATCAAAAGTTTATCTTCATTTCGTAACTTTACTATCAGTTTTCCCACTTCTAATGATGCCACAGATTGAGCAGTTCTGTTGATTGTACAAGAGCCCTAATTTACGTGTGACCTTATAATTTAAACAAGATTGACTCTATAAATTAATAATTGATATAAATGGCATTTTGATCACATATTTTCACAAGTTTCATAGAATTAGTATTATTACTTTTTCAAAATTGATTAAACGAATTCTATAATTTTAATATTTACCGTATATTGATGACTTATTTCCCTATAGCATATTTCATTGTTTTATAGTAAAAGTTACGTCAGATTTCGATTTTTTCTGATCGTTTTGATTTTTTTGCTCGGTACTGAATATCTTGCAACTCACAGCGCATCGTTCGAGGACGTGATCTAAGAAAAAGCGCATCAGGTTCGAAGCTATGAGCAGATTCTTCTTCAGGAACTTGGACCCAGGACAAAGACTACTAGGTGGTATCGTGGCACCACATTGGAGTGCTTGTAAATTGTCCAAGCAATAGTTTAAAGGAGAGCTGCAAAATGTCAGAGACTCATAATTCATAGTTGACGGATAATTTTACGGAAAAGGTGCGAGTTCATCTGGTTGATCACTCATGCGATCCCATGCAGTAATAGAGGAAGTTCAAGTGGACCAGGTACTGAAGCGATAGTTGTGCACGTCGTAGTGGGAGCGGGAGTTCTTAACTCCTAAGCTAGTCACTGAAAAGCTCCGAAAAGCTCTCGTAAACAACCTGAAAGAGACGTTGTGTAATTCTTCATCCTTGAGAGTTGCGTTCTGTAATTCTTCATCCAATATTAAAAGAGTGATACTCTTTTGCATTTTAGTCGATATCGCAACCATAGTTGAATTGGGATCAAATTTAAGTCTTTGGAGAGCTAGAATCGAGTTTGGCGGTCTGTAGCCCAATAAAGAGTTGGTAAGTCCTTCAGTATGTTCAATCGTCTGATGCACGTCGAATTCAAGGCTTGAAGATGGAATTTCCACTTTTCAGACCAATTTACAATCTAGTCGTTTAAGGGAATTTCACTTGAACCGAGAAAACCAGCGGTCAACTACAAGATACTAAGGGGGCGGATCACTTAGCTGAGACCAGAACGGCCACAGACTTCTCAGGAGAAAGACTAAACCAATGCTCCGACGTCCATTCGCCAACACTGTCGAAATTTTGCTGAATATAACGCGTTTAAAGCTTGCAGGTAATTAGTTGGGGCATGTATCATGAAGTCGTCCACATACTGCGATGAAACGTAAGGTGAAAGGACCGTTGCAAGCTCAGCATAAGCAGCCAAGAATAGGATACAGCTAATAACATTTCCCTATGGAAACCACTTCACCTGATTTTCAAAAGGAAACAAGGTTGTTCTGAACTTTACACGAAAGGTCCTCTCCCTCAGAAACTGCTGAATGCATTGTGCCAAGTTTCCCCTTACAGCCGGAACAGTACGATACGCTTACGAATTCTAAAATCGGGTTATTGTTACAAGAACGTCGAAATATATCTCTTCTATAATACATCCAAATTTGAGAATCGTTCGTGTATAACCGATTGCGCTAAAAGCGGCGAGACTTTGAAAATCTAGAATTAATTCTTGCGCGAGAATTAATTATTTAGTGTGAAGAAAACCAATGATATAAACTTTAACAGAAAATATATATATAAAGAACAAACAATTACACTGGTGGAACATAAATTTATTTAAAAAAAACGTCTGATTTAGGATAATTTTGATATGCTGAATATTACAATCATTGATTTTGCTAAATAAAGTAAACTTTCTTGAATGAGCCACATATATATTTTTTGACGTTTTTTTTCGCCTGTACGGGTAAAATTAGTCATACGATGAAAAATTCTTTTATATTGCTCGCAGGCAAATAATTCTGTTAATTTTGCATGCACCAATTTTTGACTATTTTTTTATATATTACAGGTGAATGAAATGGCTTCGAATAGAAGATCATGCAAAATAAGCCTGGCATGTTTTCCTACATATGCAGTGAATACATCTTCATTTTTACTGCATAGGAAACAAGTCAAGTTTCATAAAACGTGCTTACCATGTTTATTTTGACATGAAACTTGGCGACCAGGAAGAAGCTGGGGAGCCACACATGGTATGCAAGTCATGAACCGAGTTTCTACGACAGTGGACCAAAAGCAAGAAAAGTTGTTTGACGTTTGGAATTCGTATGGTTCGGAGGGAGCCAACAAACCATGTCACTGACCGATACTTCTGGGCTTTTGATGTAACTGGGATCAATAGAATGAACCGAAGCAGCCTCAAGTAGCCTGATCTTGAATCAGCACGTCGTCCCTTAACTCACTGTAGTGAAATTTCAGACCCTGTCTATACAGAACTTCCTGACATCGGTGACGAAAATTCCATTCGTGTTCGAGAAGATGAAGAAAAAGTGATTCTTAATGATGATGCTCCCCATCCTATTTCTTAAAGGAGCTCACTGATCTAAATCGCGATTTCTGCTTGTCAACGTCCTCTGCCGAGCTATTGGCAACAAGACTGAAGGAAAAGAACCTCTTCTCTGACAATGTTTGCATCACCTTTTACCGCGAGAGACATCAAGAGTTCCTCCGTTATTTATTTGAAGAGAAGACTTAGTGTACTGTACAGATTTTGCTCAGCTTCTGCACAAACTTGGAGTGCCACAGTATGTATTCACAGATTGAAGACTGTTCATTGACAGCAGCAAGCGATTGCTGAAATGTTTTCTGCTTCACAACAGCAACCAGTTTGTCTCTGTACCCCTTGCTCACTCAACTACACTGACGGAAAAAGTATGAAGCCGTGAAGTTGGTGCAGGAGAGTTATGATTAGCACGCGTGGGTTATTTGCGTTGACCTAAAAATAGTGAACTTTATGTTGAAACGACAGTCCGGTCTCACAAAAAAACATGCTTTCTGTGCATGCGGATAGTAGTAACACTGTTCAGTATTATACGAGGGTAATTCAAAAACATGCGGAATGCTCTAATGACCCGAGTGTCAAGATAAAACATGCCTGTATTTGTACTTTTTAGAAGGTCGAAAAACTGTCACAGGAGCCTAGTATGTAGAAGTTTTGAGGAAATCGAGAGCAGAATTAGCTAAAAAGCGTCCATAACAGCCCCGTTGCGGAATTCTCTTCTATCGCGACTACGCCCCAGCGCATTCTCTACGCGTTAGAAAAGAAGTTTTGAGAGAATCCAAATGGGAATTGCTGCCACATCTACCTTATAGGCAAGACCTAGCCCCATCTGAGTTTTTATTCTCAAAACTCAAACAATAGTCGAAATGCGTCTATTTTAATAGCATTGAAGAAGCAAAACACGCAGCAAAAACATGGTTCATTAAGAGGTCGGCAGATTACTTCAAAAATGGTCTAAAAAGATGGTAGCACCGCTCGGAGAAGTGCATCGACCTTGACGGAGGTCATATTGAAAAATAGATCCACTGCATAGAAAATTATTAAGAATTACAAAATTCCGCATATTGTTTTAATGCCCCTAGTATAAAAAAGGTCTGTTGGCTTGTGCGGGAGGAATTAGTGCCTTGGAGAGCAAGAAATGGCACCAACAATTCTTTGATAAACAGAGACAAGATACCTTCCCGAAGCGGTACATCAAGCTCAGCTTATTTAAATAGTTCACCAAAACTCTAGGTAAGAATGAAGCCTGCTTCTCTCACTTCTGCCATCTTTTTTTAGGTATGACAGTAGAGAAATTGAAAGCTGGCATCTTTGATGGTCCTCAAATACATCAGCTCATCTGATACCCTGAGCTTGAAAACCCAACGAACGAAGTGGTACTGGAAGCATAGAAGGCTTTTGTTCTGGTCCTGATGAACTTTCTTGGCAACAGCAAGGCCAGGAACTATACAGAACATGTCATCAATATACTGACTGCTTTCAGAAACCTTGGATGCAACATGAGAATCAAAATGTATTACTTTTAATCACATATGGAGCGGTTTCCTGAGAATCTCGGAACATTGAGTGATGAGCAGGGAGAGAGATTCCTTCAGGACATAAAAGAGATGAAGATCAGGTATCAGAAAGGCCGGGATGCAGTCTTGATGGCTGATTATTGTTGGAATCTGAAGAGAGATATCCCTGCTGCTGAGCACACGAAGGGTTAGAAGAAACGGAAGTTTCCCTGTCCCCCCCAAAACAAAATACACAACCAAACAGCCAATTCCCCACACCATACTAGCAAGCCCTCTGCAACACAATACACAACATAATAGCCAATTCCTCACAACAAAACATAACTTGCAGTCCCCAAACAATAACACACGTAACCGTCAGTCCCCTAGAGGCAACTCACAATAACCAGTCCTCAAAACACAAGAAAAGCCAGTTCCCCAAAACACAACACTCAACATAATTACTACCACACAACACACCGTTGGGCGGCTGATTCCCTTCCTGGAAGGCAGCTCAGCAGTTGTGTCGTTGGTTTCTCCCTTGATGCCAGGCTCAGATGTCGGAGGCGCGGTCTTCACTTGCTCTGCAATGTATTAAAAATTCACGCAAGTTACAATAAAATAACGCATGGAGATACTAAACTGCCACGTATGCCGGAAGCATAGAAAATTTATTGTCTGGGTAATTAGTAAATTTCACACTCGTACTCAGAGTACTTTAACCTTCACAGCATTTGAGCGAATGGAAGGGTACAATAAATTCATTGTTCTATCACATACAGACACCCTCGTCATTTAATAAACCCATCATTTTCATTAATTCAGCTTTTGTGACCACATACTTTTCATTTTTAAATGTCAACACTTTTAGTAGTTCGTTAAGAAAATATTATGAAATTGCTTTCCCCCTGATTACAAAATTTGTTAAAAAGTGAAGGCTCAAAAATTTTGAATAAAAGCTAACAGTTATTCTATGAAGTAGATGAAACAAGAAATATTCTTCATGATTAGACTATTAGTTACTTCAAAGCTCCCTATCCAAATGAAATGAGATCCAAAAAAAGTAAAAGAAGGGACCATTTAGTATGTACTATAGAGATTAGACTATAGTTAGTTTAAATTTCCCCAGCCACATGGAATGCGATCCCAAAAAAGCAAAAAGAAGAGACCATTGAGTATGGACCTTGGAAAACGTAAAATTTATGAACAGGAGGGTTTCCACACAGGATTCCCAGTGCATAGAAAGAGCAAATTAAAAACGAAGAAGAAAAATAAATACAGAACAATCAGAGAAGAATGTATGAAAATTGAAAGAAACACAGTGGGCACGAAAGATAAAATTTTCAAAGGCTATCTACAGCTAAGGTAACTTAACGGTGTCCTCCTGGGGACGCCAGTCCTATAGCATTGGATAGACAAACGTAACTAACCTAGCCTTATCGTCTACGGCCTATCTTATTTCCCCTGAAGGATGGACTAAAGAAAACTGGGAATCTATGCACAAAGTATGTTCCCACAAAGGATACCATACGAATAGGAACAACAAATTAAGAATGAAAGGGAAGAAAAAACAAAGGAAAGATGGCAAAGAAGGTGTGAAAATTGAAAGAAGTAAAGCGGGCACAAAAGATAGAAGTCCCGAAGGCCTATCTAGAGCTGCGGTAACCTAACTATGCCTCCATAACGACGCCAGTATAAACAATTATTTCTTCAAACCAAACTATAACCAATATTCAACAACTCAAACATATTTTGACCCTGAAAATCTGTACCAAATCGCAAAGTTTTTCATTAGAGTTTTAAGCTTAGAACAGGAAACCATTCCTCTCGAAATGGCACGGACATGAGCCTCGTCAGGAGCTCGCTTAGTAAACTGGTATGTCGTGCACGAGTCATTAGATCATGACTCAAAAGATGAGGTTGCGTTCACAGCAATCAAGGGCACATTTTGGAAAATAGTTGCCTGCATTTTATGAACTATTACCATCAGCACTGAACGATGAGAACACAATAACATTTAACAGACATACACAAGATTAACTCCATAAAGGTTTCACTGCAGGGAGCGTCACAAGAAAGTCATTTTAACAATAATAGAACGAGCATTCAAATTAGAAATATCCTAACGTATTCCATAAAAACTATCGAAATTACCAGCACAAAATATCCGTGATAGTTCACCGAATCTATCAATAAAACTACTACGTAAGTAACTCTTAAACCTTACAAAAAGTGAAATTTCTTAGCCGTTGTCATGTTTTCACACTATAGGTAAACATTATCATCTACAAAAGATTAGCAATTAGTTACAAGAATTGAAAAAAAAGAAACACTTGTAGTCGCGATGAAAGCAGAACAGACATGCCTATAATTGTAACATGCTTTCTTACTTTGAGGGTTCATCCAGAAAGAGACACTACTTTACACTTAATGGCAAAAACAAGAAAAAAGTTCAAACTTCACATTTAATTCCAATAAAAACAAGCTTTTGAGTAGCCTCATGCACGGGAAAAAGTTTCAATTAAGTTAACTACATACGCTCACAAAAAAATTCAATCTCAAGCCTGAAAATAGTGCAACTAATTGCAAAAGGGTACAAAATTTGCATTGGCGGGGACGGCGATGGAAATAATTTTATTCAAATTAAGAATGTCCAAGAACATAATAAGATTAGAACAGGAGTATTTACATTTTATTATTCATAAAATATAAATATTCTAAAAACTTTTTGTTACAGCACTCGAAAAATTAGTGAAATGGAGCGCTCACCTCCTTTTATGAAGGCTTTGGAGTAAGAAAGAGAAGGGTCGGGAGCCACGGCTACAGAAGCTGCACTCGAGCTTAGTATCAAGTTTGGTTGCTGAAGCGTCTCTGCCTCACACCGTGCTTTGCTTTGGCGTATTTTGTTGAGTGCAAGTAAAAGTTTCTCGTGGTACCGAGCATCGTACCGAGGCGCGTGCTGCCTGAGCACGGCCAGCGGCACACACTCGAACATCTGCACCACGAGCTCTTGCAAACTGCCCTGTAGGCTATGCAGCACGCCGTGGTCTTCTGGCTCCATCTCAGATACCTGCACAAAACACGTCAGCATAACATCATAATATTCTGCATGCCAGTACAAAGAAGAAAAAATGACAGTTTACAGGTGCACCGCAGTACATCTCCTAAGACTGTACCTACTTTACTTGCTCTCTATGCAGCGAGACAAAGTTTCATTTCAGCTGCAAATTTTATATCAATAATTCAGTTCTATTGACAAAATTTAACACTTGATCACGGAAGAATGACAATTAATACATAAAATACAAATAGTATCGACCAAAACAAACAAGAGACAATGATAACTGCACCCTTGTATAATTTTAAGCCAAGGACAGCAAAGTGAATCATCTGAACTGATGAGCAGCTCACCCTGAGAACTGAATGCTTGAGGATGTTCTCAATAGTGAGGCCGTCTGCAGAAACACGCTTTGGGGCCTGAAACGCCAGCTCCTCACCCAACATAGATGGGGTCGACACCTCGCTCTTGGGACTGCTCTCCACACATAAGCTGTTACGACCTGCAGAGTTCTGAGCAACTGTGGTAGGCACCAACGCTGCCTTCAGCAAACTACCATCAAGACTTTTTGCTGTGTTTTGGTTAATATTTTTCGAGCACCTAATATAGTCTGAACTCAAAAGCTTCTTACATGGCGATTTCTTGGGGGAAATTTCGTTTACAGCAGACTTTTTGGATAAATTGTCTGATCTTTCGCCAGATTTCTTGGGCGAAATGTCAGATCCCTTGGTTGATTTCATGGTTGAAGTGTCAGATTTCTTGGGTGAAATGTCAGATCTCTTGGGTGAAATGTCAGATCTCTTGGAAGATTTCTTGGGTGAAATGTGAGATCTCTTAGTGCTCGCAGATTTTTTCGGTGAAATGTCGGATCTTGTGCAAGAAGGAATTTTTTGATGGGATGCTAGTGCCGCTGGACTCAATTTAGGTTTGGAATGTAAACTGAGCCGCGAGTGTTGGGCAGGCTTGGGCGAAGATTGAACGTTGGCCGAAACTGGCACAGTGCCACGGACACACGCACTTCCCGCGGTAGGTGCGCTCAAAGCAGACGTCAAGTTCCTCTTGAAAGAAAATTTTGTAGTAGGTGTTTTTTCTTTCACTGTTGGAACCGAATTCAAAACGACGCTAGTAGTCAGCTCTTTCGAAGATACGTGAGGAGTGTTATTTACTGATGAATTATCAGGCTGGTTAGAATCATTCAGGCCCTCAGTACTTGAGCTGGATGGTATTCTTGCAGAATTGGCAGTCAAGTTGGAAGGAAGAGAAGAACACAGTTCATCAAAGGGCTCATCAGGAAATGCATGGAAGGAACTCATCATTTCATGTGGAGGAGAAGACCAAATTTCCTGCAAAAAAAAATAATGCTTTAGCTTAAAGAGTTCGAAGCGCATATAGAGTGGTAATATTTACTTTATGGTAGAAGAAAACGGGTTATTAGGGCTTCAGTAGCAAATCCTAGCTTACTCTTATAGAAAAACAGTTCAAATGGGGTTTCCTAGTGGGTTGAGAGAGAACGGATACTCCATGGAATCAAATTTCATCAGCGTAAAAGTGGAAGTCGCCCCTTTTAATGAACTAAAATGCTCCCCAGATCAGCATCATTACTATCTTCCCAGTCCACTCACCGTCATCATCAAAGCAATGATCGAAATAGTGAATTGCAGTTTATCCAGCTTAGAATCTGCAATATGTTCTTGACCTCGTACAAGTGCTTAGAGGAACTGGCACTTATTATCCTTCAAGTGTTGATGGAACACTCGATAGGACATTGATAGTCAGAGGACAACCGAGCACTGAGGTTTTAGTTGCCCACTCGTTTACGGCTGAGAGCCACACCCACGCTGCAACGTGCACGCTCGGCCGTATTTCGTCATAAGTATACATTTTGTCAAGTATAAAGGCAGAGGTCACATTATGAGTAGAGAGAAAATGGTTCAATCGTAAATTCATCTGAACACACTTGATTCAGTTGTCAAAGCTGTATTTCAAGTGTTGAAATTCATTATTGTTAAACCTGAGGATTGGGTTGGTAGGTTTACACAGCTCGGCATGGAACGGAAGGATTTCTGGTGAGGAAATTTTTTCATATCCACATCAGGAAGCTTAACAGGACTTGGAGTTTATGTTCAACAGGAGCGAGTTTCCTTCATTAATGATAAAATGAAGAAAAAGTTCAAGTCGCTTAGAGAGCAATGGAGAGGTTAATATACCCAAGCAGGTTGCAGCGTCAGCGGAAAGGTCCGCCAGGCCTCCCGCCTCAAGAACCTTGCTCTTCCAGGTCTGTGCTCTATATGTTCTAGCTCGGATGCTATTTTTCGACAATGAGATACACAACCAGCTGTCGGGTATGTCAAATTCTTAGTTATTTTAAACAGTGAGTCAGCGAACAGTCAGCGTGAGGATGAAATTTCAGCTGTCAAAATACACTAAGTAACGTATTTTAAGCTCAAACGTTGTCGATCGGATCGTTCTGCAAATTTCTTGGTTATGAGATAGACTCTTGGCACGACAATATGAATTTACACTTTGAAAAGAGGATCCGCTTAGAGATGGGATGAGGTATTTGAACTTTACTCAAAGGATGCAAATTACTCTTCTGACAGTATACTGAAGGATGCCAATTACTCTCCTTACTCTCCTGACAGTGTAACAAAGTATTTCTATTTAATAAAAGAGTCCCTGCGAGATACTTGAAGTTAGTGAGCATAAACTTTTCAGAAATCTCAATACATAGATAATACTCTAGTTTATTCACAAGGCGATAGTGAGAAAAGAAGTAAGCCTTCCATGGTCAAAGGAACCACAGGTGAGCTCTACCAACATTTTTACCAAGACAGAATCAGGGTCGGCGTCATGCAATGGAAGATAATAACGGGGTCAAATGCTAGACAAACTCTGACACTGCGCTAACATGTGACGCACTGAGAAGGACACCAGGAAGGTGTTACAGCGAGGGGGTGGACGACCCTCACCCCCTCTTGGCGTCCAATGCGATGTCTGGCTAACGGGCACTTTGTGTTCGCTTAGCGCGCAGGAAAGATGAAGGAAATTAGTGAACACAATGAAAACTTTACTCACGCACTATAGTTACAAAAGTATATATAAGATAACTCTCTATACCTAAAAACATTTGAAGTACAAAAATACAATATTAAATCCGTCTGATTCATGTATACTTCTTGACACTAAAAAAGGTTCAGAACTAAAAACGTACCTCATCTGGAGGAGCAGAGATAAAATCTTCTAGACGCACTCGTTCAGCATTGATATTGGGCACTGCTGATGTACTATTAATAGGCTTATCCGAAGTATCAAAATCCATTACAAGCTCAAAACTCTTGTTATTTCCACTTGACGATTTCAAACTTGATGTGACTACGCTCGGCAAATCTGCAGTGTCCGAAATTGGCAGCCCAAGACCCATACTCCCAGCTGCAGGTGGCGCTATCCGTGTATTGGGTGCCTTGTCATTTGTGATAGTGGACCTGTCAATACCTGGCGGTTGATCTACCTCTACACTTCCCCCTCCCATGTCAAACGAGACTGACGATCTGCTACTGCAGCTGTGAACGGTGCTGCTGCTACTGGAGCTTTTCATCGAATCTTTACAAGCGCTCAGATTTGTCTCGCTAGAGGAGGGAATTGCTTTGAAGGAAAAAGTCTTCGAGCCACTGGGCAAGACCGAGTGTGTGGACGGCGTACCAGTTGGGGCAGATCTCTGTGCAGGAGATGGAGTCATTCCCTGTGAAAGACATACAAAATTTATTTGCTTCAAAAAGTAAATCACATCAGAGAAATGATTTTACAAAAAACTTTTCGGCTTACACTTTTTATATTGAAACCATAACTCTGGAATCATATCCTAGAAAATTTACACCAATCCTTTCTCATAGGAAAATGCAGAAACGGTTGCAAATAAATATATAAAAATCAGATATAACAGCATTTAGCAAGTTTTACAATGGTTATTAAACCAAATGCAATGAGCATTACAAAGTATAGGCTTAAATAGATTTTTATATGACATTTTGAACTTCAATATTAATTTCTATAATTGGATTTTGCTCCTGGTGATTTATAAAACATGATACAATCCCTACCAAAGTATTTTTCTATCATGTACATAGCCAATTACAAAGTTGCAGTACATAAAGTAAAGGTTGCTGCACAGTTAAAAAGTAGAAAATAAATAAAACATTCCATGAATGGTAGAAATCAATATTTCATTTTGATTAATGGACCAATGTTATCTTAATGGGACCATACTATGTTTTCTTTGAATGATTGAAAATGTATCTTTTATTGCAATGCATTCTTTCATACATCATGAAAAACATATTATTTACGTAAAAACGATTTCCTAATTATGTTTTAAAATAAATTTAGAAGGGTTCTAACAAAGTGTCGAGATTGCTGCACTGCACATGGGCACATAAATTAGGAGGGAGCTTACACTCGCCTCAGAGCAGCTCAGTCCACGATCCTGCTTCAGGCTCTCCTCACCATCACTCCTCTAACTCATGTGCAGTGCAGCAGTCAGAGAGCACTTGGTGGCATCATTCAAAATTGATTGTAAAATATATCAAATGTATCTTTTGCAAGTAATTCATACTAAATTCTATAAATATAATACATTTTTCATTTATTTGCTGCTCTAGAAGAACATATTTGCTGCTCTAGAAAAACATATTTGTTGACATGGAGGCCCAAAATCTCCAAGAGTTTTGGTTGTACAATAATATGTACACAAAAGGCGACGCAAAATGGGCGAAGGGTCACGCCTTCAGTCTCCTTTTTATCTTAAAAACTAAATTCCACTACCAAAACCATCAGACTAGAGATATATCACATCTGAAGGCTCTAGGTCACCTGATTATACTTTGTTCTCTATATTGCTATGGTAACACTTAGTTTATAGAGAACATTGACACTTGATAAGGAAGAAATGCAACTTAGACCAGGGAAATTTCTGCTCAGGCTTCAACTATCTTTAAGAATTGTATTACATTTAGTCATGCTTAAGTATATGCACTTCTATACATGAAATGTACCTCACATGACGGGGAATTTCAATCCAAACAGAAGTTTTTCATAGATTTCTCTTCTTTTGAAAAGTTGAAAGTTATACACAAAAATATAAAGAAACCTAAAAATATTGAAAAATGTTTCAAATCATCAAAAAATTAATTCTTTGTTGCTTCTAATAATCTGGGGCCTAGTGTTGTTTCCTGCATTGTGAAGCATAAAATATGACCAACCCGGTCGCTCTGGCGCAAAAATTTAGGTGACTACATCCTTTCTGAAAATTGAACAAAAAATTATATTTCATTTAATTGAATTACATATGTGTGTGACATTTAAAACTGCACCATTCAAAACAATACAGTCCCCCTTCAATGATGCAAGTTCGAGTACCTACGTTGCTGAATAGATTTTTGATTGGTGATCAAGCATAACACACTCGTACTAACTCTTCAGCTCAGTTCAACATAATTTCAAACCCAAAAATGAGTGATTGCGCAATACAACTTATCTCTCGCACTGATAAATCAGAATAAAAATTCCCCTCACCCCTGGCTTGCCACGACAACTGCTCACCTGGCGCAGGGAACCGCACCATCTCTTCTGCTGCGACCCCCCTGCCCCGTCATCACAGGCACCTTCCTGGACGTGCTTCCTTTTGCCCACCACAGAGCAGGAGTCATCATCAGAGTCAGAGATGACGGTGATTTCATCCATGGTAGACAAACTCTCATAATTCTCTATAATGCAAAAGCGAAATGTGAAAAGAATTATCAAGGAAATGAATTTCCAATAATAGGAAGGAAACATGGTCGAATATAAATGAATACATAAAATATTTCCATAACGATACATTAGCAGCTACAATATTGATAATACAAATAAATCTAACTAGTAAGGTTACTAGGATCTTGAAAGTGAAGAAAATCCCAATATCATCAACTATATTCAAAAGAAACATTTTCAGAGGCCTGCTCTATGATAAATTCATAAAATGGGTTCTTCAAAGTACAAGAGAAGGAACATACCTACATAATAAGAGGTACTCTGAGCAACATTATCAAAAAACTATAAATAATTTATAGTTAAATTATTTGTTCACTATTTGCAGCTGATACGAGCCATCACTCTGATTTAATGCTGATCTTTTCCTGAAAATACGCCGAGATTCTTAAGTTCTAAGGTCTCTCTCCCCAAATGCACCCTGAATAATTTTGAAGTTCAAGTCATTAGAGCCATGCACTGATCAGCATGAAAAATGAATAGGAAAGATGGGCTAAAAGTACCCTAGTACAGAAGCTTCTACCACGATGCTCAGCTACCTTGGTATTTAGATTATGTGACGTTACACTACCATCCGCAGGCGTACTCCGAGCCCCAACTACATTTGTATACCCAGATTTGATTGAATTACAAGTTAGTTCAATGCTCCTACTAGTTTATCCCTACAATCCAGGCGCCGAATTATCAAGCACCGAGTAGACTGCCATATTGTTACATCGGGGAAATGGAAAAAGAAATAGGGATTCAAACACAGAAGCATGAATTAGCCAACAACTGATGTGACAATTTGTCGAAAAATTGACAACACATAAATACAATCAGCCATACAATGCAGTAACAACAAGTGGCTCTTTTGAATCTTCAAAGAAGAACAAGGACCCAAACGTGCTAAGAGTCATGCTACATGAAAGCACTATTTAGAAATGACTTCTACAGTTTTTTGATGTTCCAACCCAAAATTATCTAATAATAAGAAAAATTATCAGTAATCTGCACGGCTGTGCATGTGTCACAATGTTTGAGGTCATAGGTCCTGCAATACAATTTGCTTTTGGCAAAAAATAATTCAAAAAGAACTGGGGAAATTATAAAAGTAGCACATTATAAAAACAATGATTGCCAGAGTAACTTCGCAAACCCCTCAGTAGTAGTGGTAATGGTGATAGCAGCGTTGCAGTAACTCAAGACTCTCTCGCACCGAAAGAATAGGGACCATTTAGTACGGACGTAAGAGAATGAGGAATCTATGCACAAAGTGTGTTCTCACACAAGATCCCCTGCGTATAGAAACGGCAAGTTAAGAACGAAGAGGAAGAAAATCCAAATTAAAAAAAGCGAAGAAGGAATGAAAATGGAGAGAAGCACATGGGCACGATAGATAAAAGTCCCGAAGGCCTATCTGAAGCTGAGGCAGCCTAACAGGGCTCCCCTGGGGGCACTAGTCCCCATTGCATAGGATAGACAAACCTAGAAAACCCCTTAGAAATGGCCACCAATTTCAACACATTTTTTAAAAGTCGGCCCAAAAGTCTTCTACGATGCATCTACAGCAACTCTTCATAAGCCCTCAACCAAAAAAATAATACTTCAGATCTTGAAGCAAAGAAAAATAGGAACGTAGTCTTGTTAATCTATTTGACATACGCAGTATCCTCTACTCGGTAAAAAATAGAAAGGTGATTGGGCACGACATTATCAGTTATCAGTATATCAAAGCCAGCTTTTCTGTTACTGCACCAATGGTTCATTTGATACTTTTATTCCCACTAACGAATTTCCTGATCAATGGAAGCATTCCATAATTAAACCATTGAACAAATTTGGTGATATAAATACAGCATCAATTTACAGACCGATCAGTCTATTACCAGTTCTGTTGAAGAAACTAGGGAAACAATTCATGACAAGCATTGCATCATTTAAAGATATTACAAGCATGGATTTCTCATA
>VOMN01041877.1:0-23309 GCA_014899125.1 Orchestia grillus
CGAGGTCAACCATTCGACGAAATTATTAAAAAGCTATCCAAATGCACAACCATGTTTTGGATAGCTTTTTAATAATTTAAACCATTTAAATAATTTAAACCATAATTTAAATAATAAAATGAACCACAACCAAATGCAACCATGCACATGTTTATTGAAAGCCTTCTCTCCTATTGTTATTATTTTTTGTATCAATGTTTGTTTTTATTTACTCAAGAGTCTGAGGAAAACCCTGGAATAAACCTTTATTCATTTGTAGCCAAGTATGTTTTCAACCCCTTTCATTCAGCTTATTGCAAGGAGTTCATTTTTTGGTAAAAAGTGAGGAAATTTTATAAAGAAAGAGAACAAAATTTCCAACAATATGCAACAAACAGATTTGTAATACATGCATATTCATTGGAGATATAAGCTTTCAAAAAAGGGGTACATTTTTTTGGAACACTCTGTATAGGATGTAAGCTATTGATTTTAATTAGTATAAGCTCAGGAATATCTATTTAATCTGCATAAAATCATATGAGTTTCATACTTGAATTTCACAGAATATGGGATCTCAAAAGGACTCAAAAGATATACAAAATCCGGTACAGAAAAAGCTGATGCCATTTCAATGGCCTTCAGTTTTGATAGCAAGACTTTGTTGTAAAATTAAGAGAATGAAAAAATATTCTTGAGACTTCACTCACAGACTATTAACACCAAATCCTTGAAATTACCATTTAATGTACAGATAATTACGTCCATCATCAACGGGAATAAATCTTAAACACCAAGGAATATAAAGCAATGGCAGTGTCCCACAACAAAAGCTAGACTGAAACTGGCATTTGCTAGCAAATGCTGAACGGTGCCTATGCATGTTCATTTAATTATTTACCTTTTATTTTAAGGTAAAAATATAAATAAATGACTCTTGAGTGTAGATTGGGAGAACTAGTGATGTTATGCAATTTGACTTGGTGGAAGTAATTTTCAGTTATTGATATTTGTGGCTACAATCACAGCTAGTTTGCTGTAAGAGTTTTTGACAAGTAACAATGTTGGTATGTGTTAATGGGTTAGATTTGTCATCAGTGACTGAATCAAGATTACACTAAAGTTATTTATAACAATTTAGAATCCAGTAGTATTGATATAAATTTATTACCAGAGATTTTCATTATCATTTTATATGGGGAGTACATGAATCATTTGAAGCATTTACTCAACTGCATTGGCCTATTGTTGAAGAAGTTGAATTACTATTAGCTTAGAGATGTCATCCTCCTTTTGAGGAGATGTACACCTTGTGTTAGTTGACCACTCTGTACATTAGTACAATCCATTCCATGATCAGCAGCTCAGCTAATAAGCATTTTTCACTTAGTGCTTCTGGCACACAAATAATAATGGTGTCTCTCAAGCGGGATTCCCTTTATCCCAGCATTCTAGCCTTGGTGTACTCAGAGCTTGTATACCTTGCATTTCTAATTTCAGGACTTTCTTAGCCAGGTGCAAATCATTTATTTTTTATTGGATATTAAAAGAAGTGTTACCACACTATGATTGATTATGAAATGTTTGATATATTATGATTGCAGAAAGCAAAACTGAGAGTAAATATTTTAATGTGCTTTGTTCTTAAACATTAAATACAACTTAAATGATATGCAAGAAATACTAAAACAATTAAACTGTTGTAAAAGCTTTTGTGATGTCCTGTGATTGTACCCACTCTAATATTTAACTCTTAATTTATCTAGCATTTTGTATGTAACATTTTTTTGTTGCACTTCATCAACTTATCATTCTTATCATTCTCTTATCATTCTTCTTGAGCATTTCATCTGAAACACTCATTGTTTAGCTTAATTATTCAGTCTCTTCACCTATCAAAGTATTGAGATGATTGACTTGAATAAGCTCATTTTTGTACCCTTGAAGATCTTTACATTTCAAGACCTGTACTTCTGTCAAAATCATTCAGGTTATTAATTTCATATTATATTGACATTGTTGGTGCTTGAAAATGGTTTTTCAATACATGAAGTTAGACAGATGTTAGATGCATGAAATATTTCATCAGGGGTACTCAGTGAATTAGCAATAAAGGTTTAAAACATGAAAAGGAAAGCTGCATTTCTGTTCTGAAATAGTCATCCTGCCTATTATGGGTTTTATTTGTTTAAAATTAGTTTAGGGTTTTGTATATAACTAATTTAGTAATTAAAACAGGTATGTACTCAAGATTTTAAAAGTAACTTACCCTAAAGTGCTATACCATTGCTAAAACTTTATCAGAATAATAAATGATATTTATTTCTCATAACAGAACTGAGAAAGTATCATTTGATAATGGCTTGAAAAAAAGAATGTAGGTTCTAGATGCATGATTACTACTTAGATGTGAAAATATTTATTTAGCCTAGTCGGACAAACCAGTAAAACTTCCTGTCTCTTTAGTTTTATAAATCTATAACATCTTCAAAAATTTGTTATCCTACTTACCTATTCTCCATGTTTGAAAATTAGATGAACCACATTTAGTTTGTCTCAAAATCATGAAAGCCAAAATTCTCGAGTTTAATGGGAAGAGTTGGGGCCAAGAGTTTTACAAAAGTGAATATTTAGTGAATGAATATACATCTAATTTTTAAAGTGTTACATATTCAAGGCTAATATGTATTGCAATGGGATTTTTCCACTATGGGAAGAAATTTGGTGGTATTCAATATAATGAATTTTTTATGTTGTGTGTGCTTAACTTCAATTTACCTGTAAAAGTTTTTAACTTTTGAGAAAAAGAAGCATAACCTGTAAGGTTACAAACATAACATTATTTTCAAATAACATTCAGCTGCATCAAAATTTATTTTTAGTCCTTTGATACTGCTCTGCTCATTACCTGTTTAGTGATGAGTAAAGTTGAAGTTTGGGTCAGGACTACTAGACTTTGACTATATGTTAAATGCCAGTTCAATCTCAAGTTAACTGAATTATTTAGTATCTTTATGAAATGGGACCATAAGGTCTTGTTGGTTAATTCAAGATTGAAAATCTTGTTGGAAAGTTGTCATATGCACTTCATTCAATTTAACTTGTCAAGTTCTTAAATTTGACATTGATAAAATTAAGATATCAAAAGTTTTCTTCCCAGTGTGCAACAGGTTTTAGCAACAAGACTGATGATTGCATTCAACACCTGTATTACAATGAGTATTGGCTGAGAAACTACTGCTAGGTGCATAAAATATTCATGCCAATGATTTATTAAATGAAAGAAGTGTGAGTTTACAGACCATATGACTGGCCCTCTGAGCCTTATAGTTGAGGGTTACCAATCTCAACTTTTTAGATTTTTATTTAGGTTTAGTTTTCTGATGGAATTCAAGAAAAGAAGTGAAATTTGTTTTAATATGAATGCTCACAATGAAACTAGTCCATTGAAATATGTGCAAAGAAAATTTGATAATGAAATTACATATTCAATTAAAACATTCAAGTTTTGTTGTAATTTTTCTCCTTGCTGCCTCAGTCCAGATTGACAGACTTGTGCAAACTTTGGACATCAGCAAGAAAAATCTTCACCCATTGTTTGAGCAAAAAGGATATTTTTATAGATTGGGAGAGGGACAACTTGTTGCTATGAGTATCATAGTTGCTCAAACATATCAAGTGCAAGCAAATGTGAAGTCATTTCACTTTTTCTCCATTTTCATGCTCAAGATACTAAATTCATGCCTTGAGTTACGTTCTTGTGCATTCTGATCTTCAAAAATACATTCCTTGTATGAGATCTAACCTTAGAGTATGAGATTGACTTATTCTCTTGAGATTATTTTCATTATTTGATATACTATACCAAAAATGGCACAGATTGGTAAGACATATATGACGAAACATTATGGTTCTCCAATTTTTAAGTTCTACTGTGCTAGATTTATTAATTTTACCTGCAACATTCATTTTATGATTAACCCATGTAAAAATAGTATGTCACATGTGCCCATAATTTGCACTTGGAAAGTAACTCAGTCAATATCCTTGGTAGCAGTAGCTCCTTGGTGAGTAGCTCATTTGGCTTACAGTTGAATCTGTGCCATTCTTTGCAAGAGATAAGGGAGTCCATAATTTGGTCCTCATTTCGATTTATATTCAAGGAAACATTTGGAAACATTTACCACCAGTAATTTACATCAGATACTGGTTTACAAGCAACCAAGGAATGACAAAGAACTGGGATCAGGATGTATACCACATCTGGGCCCGAATAAGCTACAAGGCTTCTAGGGCAACCTATATAGAGATGAAGGTGTTCAATTTACAGCACATTGATGACTGACAGAAAAAATACTGCTTAAGATTACACTCAGGTATGTAAGTTACAGAAACTGAATGAGTTGGTTAAAATTGAATATTAAGGTCAAGGGGTTAATGTAGTGCAGAAAGTAATAACTAGTGTATAATATTAATTTTGCAAGTATAATAATTCGGTCATTTCTTCAATTTTTACAAGAACAGCTGCACATTCCATCATTATTTGGGTTTGTTAATCTGATCTCTGCCTCACTCTTGTGTTACCATTAGAATTGAATCACAACTTTTGATGTGATTACTTGATAGGCAGCAAAAGGTACTGAGTTTGATTTTTTTCAATTTTATTTATTGGTGAAAAAATTCTATGCCAAGTTTCCTTACAGGCAGTCAATACTTGAATATATTTTTTGGTAAATTTGGATGACAGGAAAGTTCTGCATGGCATCGAAATTTAAAACCATAGCATATCCTCTTCATGAGCTATGTATGTATCTGTATTCTTCACTGGAAGGCTACCTCCTTGGATCCTTCACCAAGTGATGCTATGAAAGTTATTCATTACCGTTATAGTCCGATAGAACTACTTATGTATTTTAGAATTATTATGGAAGACAGATTTATTTAACCATTATAGGATGAGGTCCAAGTTGTGAAGTAAGACAGCTGTCTTGCAGGAATTATCTAGTGTTGTAAATTGTATCGTTATAGTTCTACAGACCGTTTACACTGTGTTTGGAAATGTGCTGAAGTCTAAGAGTGGAAAAAGAAAATGTATGATAAATAAATATTTGCAGAATAAAAGGAAGAAATTGAATAATAGCATTGCTTGAATTTTCAGAGAAATTTTCATGCAAGCAAAATCTGTTCCACATTAGTGACATATTGGATTAAAATCTTTGGATAAAAAATTGAGGTTAATTTGCTAGAATAGATGCTCTGGATCTTTCTTAGGGGGTAAATTTTTTTGAGACAATTTTTTCCAGTTTTAACACTCTGAACTCAAATTGCTGCAAATCAATTTGCCACATATCATTTTAGACATGTAATTTGCTTATTTGAGAATAATGAACATTATTAGAGTGAAAGGAATATGATGGAAAGAAATACATGGAATCAAGAATAGGATTTTATTGGGAATAGAGTGACATCAAAGAGAAAATATACTTGAGTGTTACTTGCAAAATTTATTTTATGACTGCTTGATAAATTTACAAAACTTTTATAGGTCTGTTTGTAAAATTAGGATTGTATTTTGCGTAAAGTGTTGCAGAAATATGTTGTGGTGCGCACTATCCCCATAGGGCACTTGATAGGCAATAGGGTTAGGTTTGTTTATCCTCCTATGCCTTGGGAACTTACATCCCCAACGGGACAGTTAGGTTACTTCAGCTTTAGTTCAGGACTTTTCAGGACTTCTATCGTTTGTGCCCACTTTGCTTCTCTCTATTTTCTTAACATTTCTGAATTTTATTTATCATTTCTTTCTCTTCATGTTTACCTGCTTTTTCTATGTGCAAGGGATCTTGATGGAACAAACCTGTGCCGACTCCATATTTTATAGTCTACTATAAATAATCCCTTCGGTTTACTCTTTGAATCACACATCAAGCAAGTGGGGAGCTGTAAACTAAGTAATAGTCTGATTTAATCTTGGTACATTTGAATTTTTTGGCTCTGCTGGTAACTCAAAATTCATTTAGTGCCCAGTTTTGGTGAAATTAGATATAGGTGAACAGGTGAAACTATTTTTTTTTTAATCTTTTATTCTTTTTTTTAATCTTTCAATATTTTTTTTAATCTTTCAATATTTAAAAAAAAATCTTTTAATCTTTTTTTTTTAATTTTTTAATCTTCTTTTTTTTTAGGTCCAACATATAGGGAAAATGGATCTGGAATTACATGTTCTGAATCCAAATATATACAAAATGTATTGTTGGCTACAGTTGTTTAAGCTACACAAATCCTGTGATGACTTTCATGAGATGTATCAGTATAATGTATTATCTTCAATTCCTGATTCATCCTCCTCCTTTTTGCTTAGTGCATATGTTCATTTAAGGGAAACATCACAAGCCAATGACCATGAGCAGTATAAAAGCATGGTTGAGTGATGTAGCCTTGATACCACTTTTTTATGACTAAAATATCTTCACAAAATCTTTCATTGTTTTTTGATGATTGCACTTTATTAAGAAAAGTATAAATGCAAGTTAAAAAAGTGGAATTTAAGTGGCACATTACTTCCTAAGCTGTAGGCCTTGGGGCATTTTTTTTCCCAATTCTTCATAGTTTTCTTCCCTTTGGTTTCTGAGACATCCTTTTGCTACTAATTTGAATGCTTCCCCAGCACATAACAGTTTCCATAAAGGCTGCTTCCCAAGCATCTTTCAGTTTCTATAAAGGATGCTTCCCAAGCATCTTTCAGTTTCCATAAAGGATGCTTCCCAAGCATCTTTCAGTTTCCATAAAGGATGTTTCCCAAGCATCTTTCAGTTTCCATAGAGGATGCTTCTCAAGCATCTTTCAGTTTCCATAAAGGATGCTTCCCAAGCATCTTTCAGTTTCTATAAAGGATGCTTCCTAAGCATCTTTCAGTTTCCATAAAGGATGCTTCCCAAGCATCTTTCAGTTTCCATAAAGGATGTTTCCCAAGCATCTTTCAGTTTCCATAGAGGATGCTTCTCAAGCATCTTTCAGTTTCCATAAAGGGTGTTTCCCAAGCATCTTTCAGTTTCCATTAAGGATGTTTCCCAAACTTATCTCAGTTTCTGTGAAAGGCTGCTTCCCAATCTTCTTTCAGTTTCCATAATGGGATGCTTCCCAAGCTTCTTTCAGTATCTATGAACGGCTGCCTCCCAAGTTTCAACAAGTTTCCAGAATGGGATGCTTCCCAAGCTTCTTTCAGTTCCCATGAAGGGCTACTTCATCTTTACTAAACTTCTAAGAAGCTCATGTGACTGAGGACATACAAAGACTTCTTTTTATGCATTGTTCAGTGTCCGGAATTTTTTCAAGGACTTGTATCTTTTCCGAATTTATTGCTTGTGCATAATTCCGTGTGAGGCCCAGATTTGCTTACAGTGGTGGTAAGAATGTTTTCTTTGATGAAGTGAGAGGTATTAGTGAACCAGTTTTTTGCTCCAGGCTTCAATGTTTGATGGAGTCACCATCTCTTCCCTGATGAAAGTGGGAATAATATGCCTGCCTGTCCCATTCACATAAACATTGGCAGCATTTCATGCAAGGTTTTGGAGTTGTAGTTACAAGGTCTAAGTTTCGATTCAGATGCTTAGTATTACTGAGATTTCAACTGCTAATCTTAATTTCTTGGATTCCACCTCTGACTTGGACTCTGTAGCATGAACAATATAATAATTTAGTCAACAAGAGTAAAGCATCTAGCTAAATTTTTACTAGTAATGAATAATTCAGCATTGTAACTCAACTTAAAATTTATTTTTTAATCAATTGGGATTTCATTCCTCAAATAATAGCTTACTTTAGTAAAATAGAATGTTGGAACCTTATAATATGGCAACATAACACAAACAACCCCTTGCTTCTTGTATCAATGACCAAGGCAAGACTTGCCAGTTGATAGCATTGTGCTGCAGTTGTTTAGTTTTGTGGTCACTATTTTCATTGAAATTATTTCCAAAATTTTTTACAAATATATTCAAAGAGTCATAGTATATGTGCATTTGAGTGTAGTGTGATACCAAATTTCTTATTAGGTTTAAGCTAGAATTTGTAATTATTACTTCCACTGAAAACATTCAAAAATCTTTCCATTTGTCAGTCATGCAGGACGTATTAGAAGATAAAATTTCATTAGTTGCTTACAGAATTATGATAGCATCAGTGAGTTACTGCTCCATTGCAGCACTTCCCTTGTCCTGATGACCTCGAGGACCAAAACAGTCGTGCAAGACTCACTGATGTTAGTAGAATTGCTATCAACACACCAGACTCCCTCTCTATTGCAGGCTTGCTTTATGGGTCCATGAACATCCAAATTTGATTTTATATCTGCACGTTTTACCTTTTGAAATCCGTCTTGAAAATCATGCTTAAATTTTGTTAGGCCTTTAATATTGAATGAGGTCCAGGCAGTATGGTGAGTCCTTGTCTAGTCAATGTTAGGTGGAATGACATTCCAAAAGGAGCACTGTTGAAGCACCTCAGTATTAGATGGGCTATCGAAGCTTCTAGCCTTTGTGCCCACCTTGCCTCTTTTAATTTCCACAACTTCTTTTGCTATCGCTTCTTTGCCGTTTCTTTTTCTTCTTTCTTTACTTTTTCTATTCACAGGGGATCATGTCTTGGATTCCCTCTCCTCAGTAGTTCAAACTATATGACCCTTCTTTTCATTCCCTTTGGATCACATTTTATATGGATAGCTTCAAACTGACCTACTAGTAATACTTTAATAATCTAATAAAGAAATCTTATTAGTTGTATCAAGTTGAAGGGGAGTCCACCAACTACCTCCAACTTTGCTCTTCACTTCACTAATTTTAGTGTATTTGCCCTACAACCCCATTGCAACTTTTTGTCATCGCATGGCTCCTACAGATTTTCAACAAAGTTCACACTTTACAGCAAATTCGGTAGACCTTCAGTGGATATTTTTGTGGTGCATAGCCCTTTGGAAATGATGGCTTGCTTTCACCAGTAATGGTTGTAGCCGCTATGCGTTTTAAGTATTTGATTAGGTATATTACATAAATTTTACTGAAATGCACTAATGCCCAGCACAACCAGCTGCAATTACTGCTACATGAATAATGGGAGGCCACAAGATTGAGTATAGTGAGAAATCTATCGTGATAATATCGGAACCTGTTCTGATATGTAGGTGTGATCAAAACAAGCGCAAACAAAAATTCGCCTCAATGTACTTTATTGGTAACACAATCGCATCAAAATTTTATTTTGTTTATTGTAGGTTTCCTGCATTTGAAACTGGAAAACTACATTGAGGTATTTAATTTTAGTTTATTTCTTCTGAAATTTCTGTCTACTTCAGTGAAATGCATGTCTCTGTATGTACACATGGCAAGATGTAGAAATATTTCAAATATTGTGAAGGTCATTTCTTGAATTGTCAATAAAATATTTACTTATTGTTAATCAGGAAATTAATTAGGAAATATCTCAAATTACTGAAAAGCGCAATAAAAGTAGGCGAACTGTCCGAAAAAATTCAATTGGTTTCAAACCTATTGGGAATCTCTTACTTTTTGCGGTATGTCAGTTCTATCATTCGTGTAGAATTTCTGTTGATGGAATTAGTGAATTTGAAATGTTTTGGGATGTTGAAGAGTTCAACATAATCTCATTCATGTTTTTTCTTCCACAGGGGATGTTCGTTGATGTGACCTTAGCGTGCGGTGGAAAAGTATACTCAGCTCACAAGTTTGTATTGAGTACTTGCAGTGATTATTTTCAGAAAATATTCAGTAAAAATACAAGTGCTAACCCTGTTGTATTCATGAAAGATGTGTCTTGCAATGATATCGAAGCATTATTGGACTTCATGTATCATGGTGAAGTGAACGTACCCCAGTCTAGTCTTGGCTCTCTCATCAAAACTGCGGAGGGCTTGCAAATTAAGGGTTTAGCTGTTCCTGACGATCCTCCTTCTCGTAAAAAACAAGACCGCGATAAGAGAGAAAGAGACCCTAGCTCATCTTCACATTATGAGAGTCGGAGTCCGCCTCCCAAAAGAAGATCTCGTAACTCGCCTCCTCGACGAAACAGTGCTCGTGCCATTCCACCCCCAGTAGAAACTTACCTAGATAACAATGATGCTGATGACGTAACTCTAAGAAACTCACCTCCAACCACTAATAGCCATGATGCTCGTAGCTCTAGTGACGCGCCTAGTACTAACAAGAAGTCGCACATTACCAATGACAGCAGTGAGGATCACTCTTCGGATGGCAAAGGAGTGTGTGATAAAGAACTGAGCGGTGATTCTAACAACGAAACTCCTCAACCTCCGAACTGCGATGGTGGGGCGGAGCAGGACGATGCTGCTGGGCCCTCAGGCCTTCGGCAGTCCAAACAGGAGGAAATGGTGAGATATTGCTATCCATATTATGTACGACCAATGTAAACAAGAGAGCAAGGGAAATAGCTTGTACGCCTATATCTACTTGACTGAAATTATTATTGCACTAATAAAAACAGAAAAAATAATTTTTCAACCATAAAGACCCTTTTCAACATCTGGAACACAGTGGGAAAAACTATCATACCAAGAAACGCTCTCATCAAAAACATTAAAAATGATATCCTATCAAGAATATCTAACATAATTTCATCTACTTATGGCACCGCCGATCTGCGCATTTTAGAATCTTCGTAGATATTTTAGTCATGTGTTCCCTTTGTACAATCTGTACTCTAATTGCAATTGCCTTTTGATGTTTTTGATAAGATCATTTCTTTGTATTATAGTTATTGCATTTTATTCCAGATGTTCAAAATGGCCTTTATGGCTAAAACATTCATTTTTTCTTTTCATTTTTAGGACCATATTAATTTTTGTCAATAAATATAAATTTACAAGCGTCTTCCCTAGTTTTTTTCTATGTAATAAAACTTTGCAGAAAACATAACATAATGAGTACTCTTATATAGTTACCTTAATTTTAATTATTAATATACTAGTATAAATGTTTTAAAAATTGTATACTATGTCTTAACCCTGCAAGATTTTTCTGTTAGCAGTGCATCGTAATTAGTGATTGACGTTTTCATGGTTACAAAAAATTTTTATTTGAAAAAAATATTGGAAATATATCTGTTAACCATGAAAATTTGTTCCAGGAAATAAAACAAGAAGATGTAGTAGAGCTGGGGGAAGATGATGACGATGGTGTGGACTGGGGTGGTGGTATGGGTGATGATGGAGGTGGCGGTGGTGGAAATAATGACGGACTCAACTCTGGTGACAACTCTGTTTCGTTTTCGGACGTTCTGCTGCCGCCCCCTGACCAGGGAGGAGGCGGCGGCAGCGGCATGATGGACGGAGCAGGCTCAGGCGACTCAGCTATGGTGAGTGTTGCTCCTCTCTTGCTCGTCTTCACTCGTGCGCTCACACGTATGCTAACCTTCCGTATCCTCAGAAGTTTTCTCAATCATGGAACGACACTAGTGAGTGGAGATATTTCCCACTGTTTCAAAGCTGAATTTTTCTTTCGTTAAATTGTACCACATGAAATGACGTATTCTGGTGGACGTGATGCTTAGGCTCTCCTGTCAAAACTATCAATGAATAATTTATGCTGCTACAGAATCTATATTTTATTATCTTTCCATTTCCTGTCGAACGTAACTTTCGTTTCTAATGATATGTTATTTGAGGACTGCTTCATCCAACATTTTTTTTAGTTGTTCATGCTTCATCCACTCCTTATCATAACAGTATCTCCCATGGTTTCATGTCTGATCAGGAATATCTTCATTTTGTTGCAATTAGCGAGGACACTAACCTCATGATAGTTCACGTTATCAAAAGACGCGCGAGCTATGTCCATTGCAGCGCAAACGCCTATTCTGAAAGGGAAGGCAAGCGGATGTATAGCAGCAAGATTAAATAGAAATTACGAGTTTTCTTGCATTTTTATCATCAAAACTTGATTGGTTATGTTGGAAGGCGGCGTTTGATGTGGTACACTTTGATTTTAGAGAGATTATTCATTAATCAGCATTCGTTCATTATTTTTTGTAATATCGCTGGATGGATATGAAAGATTTTTTCCGCATGTGCGCACGAGCTGTCATTTCTGGCGAGAAACTTGCTTCTCTGGTGCGAAGAATGTACGAGTTTAGAGTTCTTGCTATTTCTTGTTAAGCCTGCGTAGATTAACGCACGAACCAGCAACTGTAAGTCGCTGTTTCCATTTTCATAATGGCAGTTTTCTGAGCTGAACTGTTACTCGACTCGATTTTTTGTTCTTTCAAAGGTCATGTGAAGAAAACGAAAGCTTCGCTCAATTATGATTCTATAATTCTGGAATGATTTCTTGCACCAGCGTAGTTTTTTCTCAGGTCTTTTACTTGTAGGATTTAGTCTCATGTGTTCGAAATCCTGGAAAACCATCTGAACTCGTTGCCTTCAAAGTATCCGTAGGCATTGATCCTCGGCGGTTAAACAACCTAATTTTGCATAGGATCCATGTTCAAATTTGGTAACACTCCTTCGTACATTAAAGTATATTCCTGTTTCTTTTGTGGGTGGTTTTCCACAGATTGTCGTCATAGTGTGATGAAAGGACGGTTTGCTGTGATCGAGTTCATTCGTTCACTTTTTTCTGGAGTTTTTCGTACATCTCTTGACTCGTAAAAGTAGCAAAGTCACGTCCATTTGTGTCAGGTGAAGCCAACCTTAATTAACGTACTGCAGTGCTTCTTAATACTTGCACTTTAGCTCCCTGGATCGCCATAGTTTTCCTTTCATCACAATATTCTTTATTTATAATTTTAATTCTGCGTAATTAGTCTCAAACCTGAATTAAGCATGCTATTTTATGCGATTACTTTCGTGTCTAAATGAATATTCGGAACTATGAAAGTGAGTTATTTTTTAACGGTACATGATTCAATTGGATTGTTTTATTTCGTGGAAAAATAGTTATGCATTTAAAACAGAAGATGTCATATGACTTGGAAATCTGTCTTCTTTTAGATTGCTGCAATAGCGAAGTCAATTCTTTAACGTTTTGTCGTTGACTAAAAATAGCATGCTTCAGTGAGGCTGCGCCAATTTTACCAGTTGGTGAGTTTTCACATGCGACTTGAATATTGTGTTCAGTGCACACATTTGTGACTGACGCTTGTTACACTAAGGTAGTCTCGTAGTAGGCACTGATCTGTGGTGCGCTGCTATTTCTATGCTACGAAGTTTCTCACCTGCAAAACGAACTTACTTGCGTGCCTGTCTTGAAGGCCTGTGATCCATACTTCTTTCCATGGCTTCGCTGTGTGACAGTTCGCCTTCTTTCATGTCATGTGAGAAATTTTGCCAGTATTTTGCATTCAGTCCGCGTAGCATTTATTGGTAAGTAATTTGTCTATGGGGTGTATAGTAGTTATGTTTGAGGCTGGAATTCTTTTCTTGCTCTTAGTGTTTCAGTGGTTTCTTGTCATAACTTTAGTTGCTACTCGTTGAAACGTGGGCATCTTTTTTTTATGATCGAAGGAAATAGAATCCTTCACGCGTGATCATGATAACTACCGAAAATGTGTAAATTAAAACTTGAGTACGTTTTATACTTTTGATTGCGTTTTGTTGAACGTTTTCGGAATGGCTTGGTACAGGCTACCGCAGTGAGCATTCTATGGAAATAGGTTGGCAGCTCGACCACGTGGAACGCAGGCAGGCTTTTATTACTGATTACTGTCGATTAGATAAGCTGTCGCTAGTTGTCTCATTACCTCTCTAGTTGGAGGACATAGTGATCTATTATTATTAATTGTATTGTCTTGAAAAATCGAATTGGAGAAAAAATGTTCGAATGTGTAATACAGGTTATTCGTACACAAGCGTTTGAAAATGAATGTTATGAAAGTATAGGGTTCAAAATTCTGTAAAATGTTGATTCCCATTACACAAACCTGTATTTAAATTTGTTTATACGTATACATGTTTTTGAATAATGCAGGATTACCTTTCTTTTGTACTGTATGTGGCGCACTTTGAGTTAAATTTCTTATAAATTGCCAATGTATCTCCTTAGTGACCTATGAGCCAACAGTAGTGTAATTCCCCTACAGGCTACTATGGGATGACTATCGCTGCGTTAATTGTACAGTAGTGCGGCTACAGCTAAAAGTATAATGGAAATTCGATATGAGATGGTTAAAGTGAGAACCATGCAGGGTGAATTCGTGTTCGATTTCTTGAACTCGGTTTGATTGTTCAAAATTTTTCTTGGTTTATTCTTTACCTTGGTTTACTGTCTAATCTACGAGCTCTTGTATTCACCCTGAAACATGAAGTCCATGCATTTTGCATAAAATCGAAGAAGGGGAGAAGAGGCGTGTTTTTGCTGACCAAGAAGTGACCTGGAGTATGGAACGTAAAGTGCCTGTAAGAACCTTCACCTCTCCACTGACCTGCGGCTGACCTGCACTCGTATTTTGCAGCTGATGAGCCTTGCTGGCCGTGGAGAGGGCGTCCTATCCCCATTCTGGGCTTCTCTGCACGCTTCTTCTTCACCTCCGTCGAGCCTCTTCCCCTTGGCTGCAGCCATGACACCGTCTCTTATGACCCACATGAGCGGTGGCAGCAATTCAGTAGGAACTATTCCTTTCTTTGGGTCGAGCTCCACTCGAAGAGTGAGGCAAGCCGAGGTCCGACAGGAGCTACGTGCTGTTAAAGAGCAAATTGATTCACTGCAGTCTCTCTTAGAACAAAGGGACATGTCACCTTCGCATGCGGCTTCTCTAGAGGAGAGTCTGGTGTCCAAGCGGCAGTTGGAGGCTTCTCTGGAAAAAGGACTTCACCGGCTCATCAGTGGACAGATGAGACAAAGGAAATTCAGGGAAAAGCTTAAGCAACGAAGCAACAGTAGAAATCGATGACCAGCTGAACGTATTTTTTCAGAAACGAATGAAATTCAGAAAGCTTGAACGTTTTTCCTGCTAAGTTGTGCTTGGTTTGAACACAAGAGGAGTGCAGAGTATTTTGCTTTGGAAGAACGTGGTTTTGGTCACCAGTTTGTAATTTAAAGAAATTGTGCTGAATAATTTTAATTATACTTGACATTTTTCTCATGTAACTTCGAATGTGCGTGTTTGATTTGTTACTCATGTCTTTGAATTGGAATTTTTAGCACACATCGAATGCGTTTCCTTGAGTTGCGAGTTTAAAGATGTGTTATTGCGCTATTACGGTTGTTAGTGTTCCACTGTGAACGGATGGAACAGTAGACTTCAAAGTCGACGTTATTTCATTTGTCATGAGTATTATTTAGGCTCTCTGATATTTTTAGACTTGGTTTAACGTCATATATGTTCCGCATTGTGCTTAAAGCGTATCAGCGTACGCTGATTTGCTCGAGTCTCGTTGCTTTCGTACAAGGATTCGCCTCGCTACTTGTGCCATCGTAATACTTCGTGTGCCATATCTCGTA
Organism: Orchestia grillus; assembly: GCA_014899125.1. NCBI lineage: Eukaryota > Metazoa > Arthropoda > Malacostraca > Amphipoda > Talitridae > Orchestia > Orchestia grillus. Next base: position 15,447 of record VOMN01041877.1, read on the forward strand.
TAAGCTCGAAATTTTCCAATACTCTAAGAAGAGGGTTTCGTTTTATTTCTTCTACACATATCACTTCAACGTTTCTGACTCACGTATGGATTATGAGCCTGGCGGATAGGATCGTAAATTTAATGTGCCGAGTATAAATCTTCAAGCTGGTTTTCTCAACTCAAACGTGTGATAAGTGTTCTTCAGGTCTGTTGGTGTTTTTCGCGCGTGCAATTCGTCCTCCTGTCGTCGATACATAAAAAGTGCAAAAATCATTGAAAAGTGATCTTCAGACTTACGATTTCTGATTGACGTGTGAAACTGCTGGACTTATTCCGAGTTATTATAGAAAAAAATGTGAACTCCTGCTATTATTTATCGAAATTGGTAGAATTGATGCACTGTGTTACTAGTTGGTGCGAGTTAGTGGGCGTTTTGGATGTTGATGGCTGTGTGTCGGTTTGTGCTATCAATATTTTGTTTGATTGCCCTCCCCTCCCCCTGCTCCCTCACCTCTCCAGTGACAGTATGGTCTCGTGTTGCAGGTGAGGGGGTTACGGGGGATAAGACCTTACCGTCGTCCTGGCTGCTCCGACATCGTCTCGACCTCCTATCAGAAGTACTCCTCTACCTTTGTTGCTGCTGGTGCCATTCCTTCTCAGGCGTTCTGCTCTGACACCTCCTCTTCAGAAGTAGCTCTCAATTCTATTCTCACTTCGACCTCATTTGCTACCAAGTCGGCGTATGTTCCAGCAAACCGGTCATGTTCAGCGACATCTGAGCTCATCAACAATGTTGGGAACAACTCGCTTTCTTACGAAAATTCCTCTTTACTTGACTGCAGTGCTGCGACAGCTAGAATACCTTCAAGCTTCGTAGATTCCCGCAAGCAAAACGAGTGGCGACCTTTTTCTTGTTCGTTTTGCGACAAACGTTTCAAAAGAAAAGATCACGTTCGGGACCACGAACGTCTGCACACGGGCGAGAGGCCTTATGTGTGTAGCCGGTGTGGCAAGGCTTTTGCTCAGCGTTGTAATTGGAACATGCACTGTGCTCGCTGCCTTCACACAACACCTTGAGTCGCGTACGCGCCTTAGCTCGTGTTTCGTCCCGCGTGTTTCGTCTTGTTAGCCACTTTTTTATCTTGCTCAAATTGTACGCTCGTTCTGTGAAGTTCATAGGGGAGTTGAGTGTGATAGCGAGGAAACTACCTCCGGCCTGTCCGTCAACCTTGCCAATGTTTCCATGGCAGTGTGTACACTTCGTGATGTTCTGGAGTTAAGCAGAAGGATCCCGTCCTTTGTTATGCTATTTTAGTTTAAGTTGACTGACGATGTGGTTTATGATATTTAGAAAAATACTTCTAAGATGATGCTCAACCTTTTGGTCGCCTATTGTATAGTGTTCTATTTCGAAACGAGGCAATTCTCTGTTGTTTTTAGTTGAAAGTTTTGTATATTTAATTCACCTAAAACCTCTCAAATGCGATAGGGATGTAAATTAGTCCAAACGTGTTAGTTGACTTTCGTCGTTATTGTGGACGATGTTTGTGTTGCAGGCCCAGCGTCGTCACGACCCTCGCTCTGCTTCTCTGAATGATGACGTCGACGCGTCGCTGAATTCGTTACCTGCTTGGCCTCCTAATATCATCCTGGAAAATAAAATTTTCAGTAATAGAGACCAGGGAGCTCCAATGAAGACTTCTTTTTTGTGTCGTTTCTGCAGCAAAGGTTTTGAACGTCGCGATAACTGTCTCAGACATGAGAAAGTACATACAGGAGATCGCCCTTTCCTATGCCCTCTCTGCCCCAAACGTTTCATTACTAAAGCAAATCTTCAGTATCATCTCTACCGCAGTCAAGAGCACGCATCCAACTTCAGTTCTACGTCTGCAGATGAAGCGTCGAACTTGTCTTACATTAGTTCTTGATGGGTCAACTTCACCTGACTGTTTTAGTTTGAAATGGTTTCTACACCAGTGATGAGTTTCGTATTTTTTTTAATTGATTTTCAAATGTACCGCTGCATGCGGGTGTCAGTGTATGAAACCGTATAACGCTCTGCATGTAGTGACGAGTGGAGTTTTTGTCGCAAGAGTTGAAACAGATTCATGAACCATATTTTTGTAATTTCAAATTTGATCATTTGTGGTGCGATTACTAACGAGTTATGGGACATTAATGATATACTTACTATGATTTACCGCTACAGCTTGTATTGATTTGACCGTGCGGTGAAGTGTTGAATTCAATTGTAAAATAGGGGTATTCAGTTAATTACTTTTCAGAGCTAAATTGTTTTGAGGCTTTTTGACGTTACGTAGTGAAGACTGCCATGAATTAATGTGATAATTTTTACAATCGGAGGTGGTATTAAGAGCCGTCGTTATAATACGGTTTTAGCTGGACTACAGAGTCTTCCGCGGAGCAAACGAGAAGCTGATTGGCTGATGCTTCTGTTGCAGGCGCCGCCTTGGCCTACCCCTTCCACTCCTCTGGTCTGGCCGGGCACTTCATCTACCCCTTCTTTCTCCGCTACGTTGCCTTTTTCTTCTTCCTCTAATTTGTTTCCGCCCTATCCTTCAACGGTTTCAACCGCTCCCTCACTGTGTGAGGCATCACTTGTTTCGAGAATGGAAAGTTCATTGTCGAGCCCTGTGCACGACCGTCCTTTCGTTTGCTCACTGTGTTTTAAGGCCTTCAAAAGGAAAGATCATTTGCTAATTCACGTCAAGATTCATACTGGAGACAAGCCGTTTACGTGTACTGTGTGCGGCAACAGGTTTGCTCAGCGAACCCACCTCAGGAATCATCTGACAAAACACTCGGAGGTACGGGCACACGCGTGCGCGATTTGCAGCAAACGTTTTAAAAGAAAAGACTCCTTAAGGATGCACGAGAAAGTTCACTGGACAGGACACACAAGTGGGTCACCCGACCACGACTTGAAGTGTGGCGTGTGCGGAGAGAATTTTCCCTCTTTGGAATCGGTGCGCACTCATTGCCGACTGTATCATTAGTGTTTTTGTCATTATTCATGTTATGTGGCTATCTATGTTTTCGAAAGAATTTCGCTATTGATTTGTGACCTCTGTTTCTTTTGTATATTCTATTTCATTATTATATAGTTAGCTATTCGTTAGTGCATCTCAACTGACAGGAACATTTCTTCAGTGTACGCTTTTAATCAGAGTTTTGAGTGAATTTTCGTCGAAGGTATTGAGAGTGTAACGAGTTTTGTATGTTTTGAAGTTTTTAAACATATTTGAAAACACCCGTCTAATTTAATGTTTATCGAGTACGGAATTTTGTTAAATTTTTACTGAGGCTGCTTCAAATATTTGTCGATGTTATGAGGAATATGGCTTTGAATTTATCTCTCTATATCGCCTGTTATTTTGATAGTTGGACAATAGCACTTCTCAATTGTGTGCTACTTGAATTTGCTCATGTGTGGGCTTATTATTTAGATAGATTAGTTAAGTTCCCGGGATGGGTCGTGACAGCTAAAAAAAAACTTTCGTATTTTTATCCCCATTTCGTATTTTTGCGGTTGTCGTATTTATTTCTGTAAGTAGTCTGGAAAGTATTCGGTCTAAGTGAGTTATGTTATGATGGGCTCCTCTTTTATGTACTACGAATTCTTAGGAATTACTCCTCTACAGTGGCACACAAGTGGACGTTTAAGACAGTAGCTCGGAGAAAAAACTGCAACAAAAGCTTGAAGCAAAAATTCCAAACCACTAAATTTCTCTTGAGTTATGTACGAGATATTGTGAAGAGAACCGGGTGTTTTTACCTCTGCATGGACATTCCGATATTTGGTTACCTAAGGTATGCCTAGTTCATGCTGCATCAGTTATTGAAATTGTTCATCGGAAGTGGAGGTCCGATCTTAGTATAATTGGAGTTTAACAACAAAGATTCTGAATCTCGACGAGGTAACGTACTCGAAGATATGCTAAGGGAAGTGTTTGACGATATCTTCTTTAATTTCAGCAACTTAGGTGCTGCCTTAGCTGTGTTTTGTGGCTTTTCTTTCCGGAATCATGATTGACTAAATTATACTCATTATTTCTACGAATTATTTTCACGATATTGTAAAATACTATTCCGTATTTATTGAGTACTTGTATCGTGTTCTTGTTACTCATTTTTCATCGATGGTTTTGCAGTTCTTATTCCTCATACTTTTTTGTTAGTGTTGTATTTGTTATAATCATATGAAGGTAACTTTTGCATTATGCCTGCATGATGCTGCGCACTCGCAACCCTTTGGTGGTGAAGGTGCTGATGGCATGTGTCTGTTGCAGGGTCACCTGCTCTTCTTCAGCCGCCCACATACCAAACAAGCCACTCTTCATGACGCTTACAGACCACATCAGTGCTCTTACTGCGGCCGCTGCTTTAAACGGAAAGATCATAAAGTAGAACATGAGCGTATCCACACGGGGGAGCGACCATTCAAGTGTACAGAGTGTGGGCGATCCTTCGTACAGAAGCAGCAGTTGGTTGGCCACGTTCGGCGACGACATGAGCACGTTCCTATAGCCAGTGCTTGCTCTGAACAGTTCTCGACTGTAGAAACCCCGCACTTAATGAACGCACAGTATTCCCGGGCAGGGGCAGGAACCGGCTACGTGCCGGACTACAGTGGGTCGGCTGACGTGCCATTTCGTCTGGCCAACCGCCGGGATAGGAAGAATGACCCTGAATTTTCTGTAGGTCAATCTTCGATGGCTACTACGCAACCTCTCGCTCAGCTCTCAGCTCTAGCGTTTGCGCCCTGCGGTGCTCACTCTCCGCGCCACTGAGTTATTGTATTCTATGTATACCCTAAGGGTCCTTTGATGTTATCTAACTAGACTTGTTGAAAGTGATCAGTTAGTCTTGTCTGGAAATTTTCTTGTTTCAGTGGAGCTGAGGCTAATTCTTGACTAAATTGTTTGACTACAGAGAATTACTTGTATCGGATTTGTGTGCTGTTCTTGAGAGAAAACGTACAGAATGCTTGGAAAGTTGCGGAAGTTCAATTCTATCTGTATGCTGATTGGTACCGCTCGTTCCGTGTCCTTGAACTTTCAAAAATATAGTAGATAAACTATTAATATAGTTTTATAGATTCACACTGGTATGCGTATCGGAAATCTTGAAATACATTATGTAGCGTAAATTTCTGAAACATTAGTGCCATCCATATTCAAAGACTGGAATTTTCGTTTATTTTGTGATTCCCTGTAATGGCCTCTAACACACATTACTATTCTATTTCTTATTCATGAGGAACCGTTTTTCCGAAATTTGAAGTCTGTATTCTCGAACATAGCTTATGTTTTGAGCGTTAAGCTATGTCTCATATTTCCTTTTCATTTTTACGATTTGCTTTGGATTTCGTTGATGGCCTACGAATGGTGGTGAATTTGTTGAAGCAATTTTCTTTTTTCAATTTTGCTGTCAAGTTCCGCTATCATTAATTAAGGAACGAACGTTCCCCTCTATGGCGCCGGAGATTTCTATGCTATTTCAGCAGTCTGTTTTATCCGTATGTTTCGAGGTTTCTAGGCTATTATTTTCTGCTAAGGTAAGCGGTCTATGCTAACCGGTAAGGTATGTTGTGCTCCATTAGATTGATATATGGGTCGTAGGCTCCTGTAGGACAACGTGAAGAGAAATTTTATCGAGTATACCGGACTGACGCGCGAACGGAATGCGTCACGTTTCAGTTTGCTCTTAGTTTGTGAGCTTGTGGAGTTCGGCGTGAGTTTCCGTAAGTACTCGCCACTAAATCCCCTACCCAAAGTGGAGATTCGATGTTTTTTGTGACTAACAGGAAGGCCTTCTTTTTACTATTCTGCCATTTATTCTTGTTAATATTTCACATTAGCTTTCCGATAGGATGTGATGGGACGTATCTCAACAGCTAGTGCACGAGCGTCTTGGGGCTCTACTATTCTCACCGTCTTGATAGAATGTTCGCATTTCTAAGACGTTTGAGGTTACTCTAAATTTAGTTTTTGCTCTCGAGTTGTTAGGACGGTGTAACATGTGCGCAATTTTCGGGTATATATTGTTAAGAGCTAGAAAAGCGTCTCTTTGTTTAATTGGTGTACCTAAAGCCAAGTTTTATGTAAATCATGCTCTGTATCGCCTTTGTTACAAATGATTTTATTTTTTATTCAAGAAGATTTGCTTCGTCATTCGTTTCGATTATTACTCTATTATGTTTTTGTTAAAGATCGTGTCATAAATTGTGATTTGAGATGAATAAATACGTGTTTCATTTCCTTAGTTTTATTAACAAAATATGTGTCCTATTCCACGTGATAAATGTTAGTACAGTGACATAAAATGGATAGACTGTTTTTCGTATTTAAGCCGCGAATCTGCTGGTTATTGTTTCGACCGACTGAGATGTGCGACGATTTAAGTTGACGCAGATTGCATCGTTTTAGGTTATGCAGGCTGTGTAAGCGAGAGAAGACTGGGGTCTCTTCGTGGGCACTGTTGGGTTTCCTGTATTAGATAGGTCTTAAGGATAGCCATGTTTCGTGCCCACTTATGATAAGAATTTTCCTAATTTATAATCAATCGTGTTTATTGGTTGGATTTCAACTCAAAGAGGGAAGCAAATCTCTAAGTCATCTGACAATTGGGAGAATGTTTCACTTGAGGAATTGCTTATAGACTCACGGATCGATTACTGCGTTCGGGTGGCAAATATGGCTGCCTCCGTGGCGATATCTGGCCTGGGCCGCCAAAATTATAAATGCCTCGTGAAAATGCTAGACTGCTTATGAATGAAGTGAAGGTCTGAATAAGAGAATTAATTCTATGTTGAAAGTTGTACTCACACGAGTGCGTAATTAATTTTTTACGTGCATAAAATTATGTGCTTGCAAGTGCATACTAGTTGCAGCTTTCCGCGCCACGAGATGTTGCTTATTTTGTTTTTTAAGTTACAGTTTTATATGCTATATTTTCATATTTTCAAAATTATTGGTGCGTAATGATATTTTAACCCGAAAACAGCGTGTTCGTTTGAGGTAAATACTTGATTACTACAGAATGGGGCAAAGTAAATGCCCTAGTTTTGAACAGCGCGCGTAACGGCTGAGGTGGCGATGGTAAGAAGGGCGTGGTCTCGTTGTGACCGTTAAACCCCGCCATTTTCTATAGCAGCCATGCTTTGGTCATGTGAGCATCGCGGCTTTGCTGTGCGCAAGTTTTTTGAAAATGGCCGTTCTTAAATCGCCACCCAGCGTGCCTTCCGCCTGCACTTCAACATTCCACGTCATGGTCCCATCCCNCCCAGCGTGCCTTCCGCCTGCACTTCAACATTCCACGTCATGGTCCTATCCCTGATGGCAAGGCAATCAGGCATTGGGATGAAGCATTGAAAGAAACTGGTTCCACAAGAAGATCTAGGGGTAGTGGAAGACAAAAAACGGCAAGAACACCGGAAAATGAGGCCTTAGTTAAAGCGGCTGTTGGATAGTCACCAAGACGCTCAGCCCGGAAGCATGCACTTGCATCGACCATGTCTAACCGATCTCTAAGGCGAATACTACGTTACGATTTATCATTCCATCCATACAAAATAATGATTGTTAATGAATTTAATCCCACTGACTTTGAAAATCGCAGGAATTGCTGCCAGGAAATGNTCACCAAGACGCTCAGCCCGGAAGCATGCACTTGCATTGATTATGTCTAACCGATCTCTAAGGCAAATACTGCGTTACGATTTGTCATTTCATCCATACAAAATAATGATTGTTCAAGAATTGAATCCCACTAACTTCGAAAATCGCAGGAATTGCTGCCAGGAAATGTTGAACCGCATCTCAGAACCGTCAACTTTTTTCTTCAGGCATCGCCTTCAACA
>VOMN01041889.1:0-13256 GCA_014899125.1 Orchestia grillus
TTATAATGGAAATCCGTCGATGCTTAATAAGCTGCGTTTTGAGGGGATAAAAGCTAAAGAAATATGTCAGATTTAGCGGTAGTACGGTATCATAGTTACATACTATTATTACAATTTAAAATCAGTGGATATGTTTTTCGTGGACACCCCGTTATAACTAAAACTGTGATAATCTTGCTTGTTATTTTGTTATGCAATTGTGCAGACTATTTAGCAACGACAGAGCAAAAATCGAAAATTCATCTCTCAGTAATTAATCATGGATTTTTCCTTGGTATCAAGGTGCATTGGGAATAAAGTGAATGAATCTTTGGTTTTAGGTATTTGTTAGGAAATAAATAATAATTAGAGGCTCAATGGGGACTTTCAAACAGTGACCCAACGAGGCCTAGTTTTTGTTAAATGCTGAGAACCCATTCATTTTGTCACAAAGATCTGTAACGAGAATACAGTTCTATTCAGAGGACCGATACTACATCGTTAAGCAAACTGCACACGTATTTAAGGCCAAGAAACAAAGAGGTAGAACACAGCTGCACAGCAATACAATTCGAACACAAATGCCGATGGCACAACTATCTACAACCCGTCATCAACTCTAAAACGCAATGAGCACACAACTCAAAACACTACATAGCTGTACAAACTTCTAAAATACCAAGTTAATATAAATTTTTGCTCTAAAAATTCCGAAAAACAAACATGACTTTCAAAGGTTAAACAACCAACAGAAAAAACCTCTAGCATTGAAAATCTTAAATAAAATCTCTCCTCCAAAGTTGACAACTCTGATTACGAACAAAACTGCTAGATCACATGTTTGTTCATAACCGAACCAAAGTCATTACACCAGAAATAATACAAGCTTACACAAAGTGAGACAGGAAAAAATTTGTCAAAAGGTGCAATACCTCAAAAACCATTTGACGTAATTTGGTGAAATAAAGACCACATGAAAGTAAATGTTAATTGTACTTGGTGGCATAGATGCCTCATGTATTTTACAACTTATGACCAGTTTTTGTGGGTCACCTTGCATGTATACTTCACTAATGGGAAAATCATAATTTTAGTATTAGTACAAAATCTTTACAGCTAATGAAACTATACGTAGTACATTTAACTACAAACTGTGGAAAGAGTACAAAAGATACAAGGTGACTCAAAAAAAAAAAATGATCAAAAGTTTATAAAATCTGCAAGCATGAAGTACGACAAAAAAAATTAACAAGGCATCCTTCTATGCTCATGTGGTTTTCATTTCAGATTTTCACGTCAATTAGTTATTAACTTAAAACATCTTTTGACCAGTTTTTCAAGTGACACCCTATACCTTAGCTTGATAGGGCTTTTTGGGATAAGCGTGGATGCGCAGGTCTGCATGGGTAAAATCAGAGTAATGTCCAGTAAGAAAAGGTCAAGGGAAGCGCTGCAAGCCTGCGCGAGTGATCAAAGGAGTAATTTCCAGCAAGAAAAGGCTGAGGGATATACAAGTCTGCGTGAGTAATCAAAGGAGTAACTTGAGGAAGTTAAGAAATAGAAAGCTGGTTGAGAGGTGATAGGCATGAGAGCACGCGCTTACGTGCAGTCGCAGGTGTGGCGTAGCCATGGCGGTGTCGCACTTGTATGTGAATGTCCTGCATTGTTGGTCCTGTGCAACACAAACCGCGCTCAGAACTCGTGTCCAAAACATGAGTGTGGTGACCCAAACGTCAGCAGAACGAACACTACATTAGAATCTTCTAAAAAGCCGTCGCTCGACACATGAAATATTGAACAATAAGGAAACCATCAGTTGATAAAATAAAAAATAAGAAATGTAACCTTGTTCAAGAAAAGAGTGAAGACGTGCTAAATATTAATAAGAATGCAAGCGACAAAAGAAACTAAAAGCAAGAAGCTGTAAACGCCCACAGGATCTAACATATATAAACAGTAGCAAAGTACTTTCACTTCATATCAAGGAACACTATCGAAAATTTTAAAAGGCAAGTATATCATAATTTTATGCGCGCAACAAATCTGACTAACAAAGAAAGCAAAAATATGATAATACACATAAGCTTGTAACATAGATCAAGAATAAATTTCATTAGACGGATGGTGTCCACAGAAAAATCTACAGTGAGGTTAGCACCTGTAAATGACTAGCACTACACTACGTTCCTTAGCCAGGTAGTAAGAAGGTTGGCTGTGCTGGTAGAAATGAGATACAATTAGCGACATTGAGATGAGCGGAAGCTTCCTAGACGATGCGGGATATACACAGCGGACAAACATGCATTTAAGTCGGGTACAGGTGGCGAGAGGCCGGTGCATTTGAAGGTTAAAATACACGTATTTTAAGCGTGCTTCTTTACCTAGCAGTAACTCTTGAAAGAATCGAAAGAATATAAAGAACATAAGTCTTATATTATCCTACAAAATCATGCAAACTAAAGACGCGTGTAAACAGCCTAGATCGACAGATACATTGAAAGTGCAGATCGCTACGGCTGAATGCCCCTTTCACAGACGGTGCAGTAAAAATTTCTTGACCGATTTGGGCCATAACGTGAAGATGAAAGTGGCTTTTCCTACCTTTCTGTGGTTAAGACACCGAAATAATAAAGAGAGCTGCAGCCGTGTTCTGCTTGAATTTAATACACTTCTTCCATAATTTTCTCACCTTAAAGTCAACCAGGAAGCTCGGAGAAAAATAAGATTATCAATTGATTTCATACAAAATAGCAAATATTCAGCTGTAACCCCTTAACGTGCTATCCCGAGATATCTCGTGGACGTGGATGATGCATTCGCACGGTCATTGTTAGTAACACCGACCGTGTGAATGCAACACCGGCCTTCTCGGAGTAATACGTTAAAGGGTTAAAACAAATAAATTTACATGAAAAATAGATTATTTTACTTCTTTTACATGGATTAAAAGAGCCGTTTAACTCTTCAGGTATACGAAAAAAATTTGTTGCGTCAATTGGAATTCGAAGATCGATCGAAAATTTGAAAACACGACATAGAAACATCCGGCAAATTTATACCGTAGAAACTCTCCCACAAGAAAGCAAGAGTAGAGGAAAGAAATGGAATAAGAGATGCAGGGAGTCGCTAGTTTACCTTGTTTCATGAGAATACATTTTAACCTTGCTATGTGCTACGTTAAATGAGTAAAGCCTAGCAACAGTCCGACTGCTCATGACCAATACGTTCAGCCGCGCTAAACAGATCTCAGAGAATGCTCTACCCTAAATTCAAATTTGATTGCAGTTAAATGATTAGCTTTTCGTTTCGAGCAATGTCAGTTCATTCATTTGTGTTGGGCACATGGAAAGACGACTACCACCAGACAGAAGGCCTCCCTCGAGGCTACTGTAGCGTCCATGTTACCAATGAAAAGCTGAACAAGAGTTAAGAAAACGCGCATAATAAGAATAATCATAAAAATAGCAGAACACGTCCTTTCACAGCGAGAAAATGGACCAATGAAGGTCCGGAAGAAAAACTCAGAAGGAACATTGAAGCAACACATAAAATTTTCAAAAAATGTAAAACTGGCCCTGCTAGAGAGAGTCCACGGTAGAACGTCTTCGAACCGACTGACCAATAATATCACAGGTGTCTTACCTCAATAATGGACTCAGAATCAGGTGAATCGAAAAATCAATGTCTACAAATACTTATCCATCACAAAAATTAAACTAAATCACTTCCATTTTCAGAAAAGTATTCCTTAACAGCAACACTACTCATGTAATGTTAATTTAAAAATCAAATACTCGATTCTGTGAGTCAGGACGATGCACATGTACAAGTTCTTACCTCGGTCTGTGACACGAGAGCGCAAAGGACTTGAGCCTACAAAAACAAGACGTGGCTGCGATATCTTTTCTGCATCTCGAGTGCAGCTTTCGAGAGCACAATTCGTTTGACCAGAAATATTGGAGATTTTAAGCGCTCAAACCCCCAAGAAATGATACTTAGTCATTTTAATATGAACCTAAGAAAATAAAAACAAGACGATCACCCGTAAAACATCCAGAAAATCAATTCGATCTCACTCACCAGAAACATTCAATGGATAATGCAGGCCATCTTTTCCAAAACTACGCATGGTTTGTAGTACAAAGCACTTGAGACCTTCTTGAATAGCTATGCTTCAGTGTGCTAAGTTTTGTCACCCGAGCTCTGTGGACTGGCACCTTCACACCTAGCAGAATAATAAAGAGCTGCAGGGTAACCGTCAAGCGGCGCAGTGTCGTAGCCAAAGCTGCGACTGCCCCCACCCTCACTGTTCCCCAGACTCGATTTGTTGCTGCTATTGGCCGAGATGCTCTTGCCAGGATCAGCCCTAGCGAGGACGCTAACATCATGACGTTCTATCGCTCCAGCACGCAAGAAAGCCTCGTTTATGTCAGAACTTGACTTACTCTCCATCGCCCTAAAGCCTGCCACAGCGTCACTCTCATCTCGCGGTTGCACCGAAAGGCGACTCAAACTACTGTAGTCTCTGCGGTGGCTCACAGGAGCAAGCGAGCCTGTCTTACTGAGCAGGGCAGCCGAGCCGCCGCTGCCAGTCCGCCTGTGACCCAAGACCTCGCTACGACCGCGAGGGTGACAAAAACACTCTGAGGAAGAAGATGAGTGACCATGTGGCGACACACTGCATTCTAGAGACTTGCGACTCCGCGGAGAGTTCCAACTGCCTTGAGAAATGCCTGTTATAAAACTAAATACTTCGAGGTCATCGTGGGAGCCCCTGTCAGAAGCCGACTTCGTGCGTGTACTATCAAACGATCTCATTCTTTCTTTGCCGCTTGAGTCACTGGAATACCTATCGTCTAGATCGATGGTTTGATTCAGTGGAGTTCCAGTTTCGGAACCAGAAACATGAAGTCCACCAATATTCATGTCTAGATATTTACTCACATCGGAAACATCACCACTGGCAGACAAGCGACTTGCTCCAGCAGCACACATAGAGCCCGCTCTTTGCTCAAGATCATCATTAGCAATTTTGTTAAAATCAGCACTCGATAACCGCAAAAACTGGTCACTCTCCCTCGCACAACGGTCGCGAGTCGAGTCCTCCATAATATTTTGTTTAACCCTCGTGCCAGGAATGAGGTGGTGATCAGAGCTGGCATGGCTCGTACCCCCACCGTCACAGCACGACAAACAACCCTCGGACCCACCATCCCCATGCGGACGCCAGCGAGGATTGGCGTCCTCGTAACACCCTCCATCAGGCACATGGTGCACGTGTCCAGCATGGCTCCTAGACTCGCTCATACGCCCGGCCTCGATACAGTTAGCCTCCCTACCTAAAGACGGGCGTGGAAAGCCCCCGGCCGGCGTGTGGGGGGACGGGGGCATGCGGATGGCCCCGCAGATCTCGCACGCCGTCATGTCGGGGTGGTTGTCGTACGTGCACCTGTTGCAGGACCAGCGCACCGCGCCATCGCCGCCCATTGCGGGCTGGTGCGCCTGCGCCTCGAAGCCGAATGAGGGGAACTGCAACACGGGAGTAAATTTACTCGGTTGTTCCGACAATGAGCGATCATGCACAGCCATCTAAAAATATGGAATTAATTTCAGTGTTTCAACTTTTGAAGACATCACAAAATTAAATTTGATCAAAATATGCAACAATAACCTATGCAAAAATAAAATGGAGAACACCTTCTATCGTAGACCTGAAGCAAATGATCATTATAAAAATCATTTTCTATACGAAGAAGCAAAAATTCTCCAACGAATTAAGAGTTCTTGACGCTTTAGATAAAGAAGTTCAGTCTTAAATTCTTATTATTTCGATCAGAACCTGGGTGACTGTGCACGCAAATACATAAAACATGAACGACTGTTCACGTAACATTTTGTCTCGTCTAAAAATATGTTGGTCCTTGTAGGGTAAAGTACACAAAGATTAAAAGATAGAGCCGAAAACAAAAACTTATTTTCTTGAATGTTCTTCTTGTCACATGGGCTTTATTTCATATTAATTTTATACTAAACCAACCCTAGAAGGACCAACGAATTGTCGAAATGAATTGCCTCCTTGATAAGGAGAGGTGTGAGGGCAGACAGGGCAGGCCGAGTATGGGGGGCACCTGGGGGGCAGCAGCTGCAGAAGTCGGAGTGTAGGCACTGCTGACGGGAGGTGGGGGGGCCACCCTGGTGGGGGTGAACCTCTGGGGTCCCTCTGCTCCCCCCCTGCCCACTGACGCTCCTCCTGGACAGCACAAAAGTCACGTAAAAATTTTCATGTGGGGAAATTTTCAGTTTTGCAGGATGGTGAAGCTCAGATTTCAATGACAGTTTTCCATCTACAATAGCACAATAAATGAACGTACCTCTGGGCAAAATAAAAAAGATTCAAGTCGTCAGGAAGGAATGAGATGACAATAATTTAAATACATGATGAAAAAATAATTCAGAATTTAATACCAAGGATTAGAGTGAAACCTATGTAAAACAAAAATCATGAATAATCCACAATGGGTAGTTATAACACTAATGCACTACACTTCTTTTCCAGTAAATGGTGTGGATGGAAACGCGTTCCAATATAGGTGCATTATAATAACACGAAATCGAAATGTGAATGTTATAACAAGAAGTGAATAAAAATTGGGGAAATAGTTAAATATACTTCAAAAAAACAATACTTAATGCAACCAGCCCGTAGACTAGAAAGTTGTCACACAAAAGGTGGTTTTGACTTCCCTTTTAGTATAATGAATATAATTTGCGTCTCTTATCACAACGTACGCACTAATGTTGAGAAGATAACAGCGGCTGTTCTGCGCCTTTCAGACAGAAGCAGAGCACCCCATGACAGACCCACAACACAAATCAATATAAAAAAAGTAGAATTTCATGTATAGCGTTACAGGTCTATAATTCTTGTATTGTCCGAAAGTTAAGGCACCACAAAAACGGTGCATTTTCAAACTGCTAACCTAGCATACCTAACACCCGCCTATTATTTTACAGCCGCTGGTGATGCACCGTCAACAACTATGCCCAAAACTACTGCACAGCTGAACTCATTTAAATGAAAAAACATCCGAACACAGCCCCGTCTCAGTAATATACAGACGTCAATACAAGCACAATACATCCGAACATTGCTCCGTCTCAGTAATATACAGACGTCAATACAAGCACAATACATCTGAACACAGCCCCGTCTCAGTAATATACAGACGTCAGTACAAGNCAGCCCCAGCCTCAGTAATACACAGACGTCAATACAAGCACAATATATCCGAACACAGCCTCGTCTCAGTAATATACAGACGTCAATACAAGCTCAGTGCAGGAGCAGAGCTCGAGGACGCCCCAGTTAAGGAAGAAGGAGTATTTAAAGCTCACTATTGAAGTGCAGGGGACGGGCAGGGAGCGGAGACGAGGGAGAGCTGAGGGAGTAGCTGGGTCCCTCCCTGGGGCTGGGGAAGGACGCCCCGTAGCTCGTCTCCTCCAAGTCGGGCGCTGTAACGAGGTGAGATTAGATTACTAGTTAGTTCAAAATTCTCCATGCACATAAAATGGGAAACAAGGAGAGCAAAGAGAAGTGACTGTTTAGTACGGACTAGAGAGAAGGGCAAATCTATGCACAGATGGTGTACCCACACAAGATCCCCGGCGCTAGAAACAGCAATTTAGAAATAAAGAGGAAGAAAAGACAAAAAAAAGAGAAAAGAAGATGTGAAAATTGAAAATGCAAAATTTGTACGAAAGATAGAAGTCCCGAAGGCCGAGTCGTAGCTGAGGGAATCTAACAGCGCCCTTCTAGTATCACCCCAGTCCCCATAGCATAAGATAGACAAACCTCTCAAAACTAACACTATTGCCTATCCTACGCACCCTGAGGTGTACGTATCAAAAACACGCTATACTTTATTTACACTGAGTTTAATATATAATACACAAATACAATGCAATACATTGGCATGTAGTACAACAATAGAGCAGAAGTGTCTACCATGGCTGCGTCTTCATAAGGAATGGCCAAAAAATATTCAGTAACAGAAGAAATATGAGAGGGTAATACGTTCAACACCATAATAAGTATAAGAAAGAAATATATTCAGCACCTAGAGAAACACGAGCGAGACGTATGTTAACCACCACTAGCAGCAATAGTACAAAATTTTTTAGCGCTTCAGGGACTTAAACGATCTGTCGCCGCAAGTATCACAATTTTGCCACACAGAGACAATTTTGTTCGTAAAGACAGACATGAAATAAATGATAAGAGTCAGGTCAACAGCGGTAGTAACAAACTTCAGCGTAGTAGTAACTGGTGCATCAGGACCTTCTATCCAGTTCGGAAACACACAAACTCAGCTACAAAGCTCGTGAGTTGCAGTGGCTCTAAAGTTTCCATCCAGTGAATGAAAACTTTAGAAACTGAGAAAACATTTTTTCTTTTCTTGGTTCTCGCACATCTATTATGTTCGGGTTTGTAGCGAGCTTAGGCGTCTGAGGATGACGAGGTTGGAGAGCACCAATTTGGCAACTGAGAGAGGCTGGAGGAAATATTTCGAGGGCAACCCCGCCCTGGGGTTTCGGTCGCCCACCCAATTACGGCCGAGTGCCACACTCACGCTGACACCCCAGTGGGCAGCAACGCGGTGCGCGCTCGTCGTGTTCTGTCTACGTCGCCGGTAGTACACGAAGTCAACGGCATGGGCTAGTAAGCTCAATGTATCGCAACTCATTGAACATGTCCCATCGTGTTCAAGACTAAACGAAATACAAGCAAAAGATGTGTTCAGCGCCAGAAAGAGCATAAGAAAAATACATTCAACACCAGAAGAAACACGCGCGAGAAATATGTCGGGCACCAGAAGAAATACAAGTAAGAAATGTATTCAGCCCCAGAAGACCCACAAGCAAGATGCCTCACCTTCGCCAGTCTGCAGGATGTCGCCCTCCATGCGATCACACTCGGACTGAAGGCGGCGGTTCTCCTCCTGAATGTCGTGAATGAGCTGGGGTACAAACATCGACCTTCATTAGCTCCACTTCCATTCACGTATGAAGATCAAATTTTTCTTTGCGGGAATTTCCTTATTGGAACAACTTTCAGTACGGATAAGATACGTTTGGTAGCAGCAAGACAGTTGACAGTCTCACAACACGCCAGCTCTTCACCACAAATTATCGTAAGATACCACCGCCAGCGCACCAAAAAAGTAATGATAATAAAAGCGCCATACGCAGCCAAGCCTCACCCTAGCCCCTGGTATCCAATATACGGTCCTGACAGACCCGGCATGCATGTCCAGCAGGAATGCAGCTTCCTAAACCAAGCAAGTTCTCCAAAGAACATAAGAAAACAAAACTAAACATGGGTGACATTCAAGAAACAAAATTCAAAATAATGTAGACTTCATACCTTTATTTGCATTTTCAAAGATCGTCACGTAAAATAATTTCTTATGGGACGGATAAAAGCTTTCAAATTCGGTACACTTCTGCAACTCAATGAAGGAACACATCTTTTTACAAGAAGCTTCTAACATTTTTCAAAAAAAGGTATATAAAATATTTTTGTATAATTTTCAAAAATTTCACGGCAAGCATTTTTTGCCCCAGAAGGGTGAGCCTGTTCTACCTGTATGAGTTTCAATGCAGAGAATAAAAGGCGTTGGTCAATGCTAGAAAACACGATAAAATATGTTTTTCACACTTCTTAAAAATTTCCATTTTTTTTCACAGATATTTTTTCATTTGAAAATGAGAACTGTTGTAAAAGAAAATTTTAAAAATTCACAGATTTAATTTGCATAGCAATTTTTTGTTGAAATTTATATTTCATTATTGTAGGACGGAAACTCCAGGAGCTCAAACATTTCAAAGTCAGAAAACTANAATGATGCTGCTGTTTGTAAGCTATTTTTCCCAGAAGGCTGAAATATTCTTCTTCAAGAAAATCGTATTCCATATTTTGGATGAAATCGACAATTGTTTTGATCACGGATCCGTGTTTTATCATTCCTTCCACGAAAAATGTGTTCCATTCGACAGTTAATTGTGGCATCTTTCTTAAGGTTAATAAACCACGAATGAAATTGATGTTCTAGAGGTGTGCCAATATATTCGTTAAAATCGTATGCATGATATCAAATAAAATTTTAAATCTTGCACTTTTCAATAAAAATATATTTCAACATTCTAGCACTAGTACTTTACAAATACAGCATTTTCAAAGTGGTTACTTTTTGAAGCAGACACCCTGTATAATAATGGATGGTCTAAAATTAAATAATATGGAACTTCATCAAAATTATATTTTTCCATTTCTTCGCCCATAGCGCAGTCATTTTTGCAGGAACTGTTTTCAAATTTGATATGTTACGAAGTATCAAGCAAAAAACGTATTGCAAATCAAAAGAGCTTTTTCAGACATTGGAACAAAACTTCACCGGACACTCGGCTTAAACACACTTATTTTCACAACATGATAGACCTAAATAAGTTTCCCAGAAGCATAATACACATTAAACAATACTGGAGGTATAATGGGTGTAGCTGTACAGCCAGAGCTTTGGATTATTGGGAATGATGGTCAGAAACTTATAAGAACTCAAAACTTCAAGCTAGAGGAAACAAGCGTACTTGCATAGAAAGCTGTTGTGCACGGCGTCTTTTCAGTACGATGCCACAACTATGCAATCCACACAACATGGACACGCACCTTAGCACTGTGATTAGCCTCAGCGATGCCTTTCTGCCGACTCTCCTCAAGGCTGAGGGACAGTTTGGACACCTCCTCCTGCAGGCTGGTCCGGTCCCTCGTGCCCTCCGTCAGCACCGCCAGCATGCGCTGCTGCCGCGCTTTTTGGTCCTCCAACAAGCCTGGCCACACACAACACAGTCAACAAAAGTCACGACGCACTCGCCAACAATGTCCTGGCTGAGCTGCTACAATTCTAGTGAACTCTTCCCCAAGAAATGATCAAAGCATTATTCCTGGCAGTAGATGAAAATAGTAGCACCTCACAAATAAGTTTCTCAAGAGACATTCACTGTGTATGGGTTCAGAAAAGGCAAAAAGGCGGATACACTAAACACTACCCCCCACTAGCAAAAAAAAATACTTGAGCTCGACGTAATAAACGAGTATCTGACTGCACTCAAACGCGTTACTCAAAGATTAACATAAATTACCTGATAGCATATGTGAACGTGAATGCAATATGCTACGGTGGAGGTTACCTCGAATACTTGTGTCTTCAAAGCACCTCAAGATGTTAAGGAACAATTTCATAATTGATAATTCATTGCAAGATATTTCGAATGTAACCGACTTCATTTTGACGGGAAACTAAAGATCAGCCAACATTTCAGAAGTAGAAGAAGAACACCCCTTAGCCCTGTCTAAGTAAGCAACAAGCTCGTACCCATCGATGAACTTCAAGACCATTCACACGACTGTACAAGTTACATCCAGAGTTGAGCCAATATTTGTACTAAATTAGTCACTTCTCATGGTGAAACTAATCTAACCAAAACTGCAGGGGCGCTCCAAACACATAGTGCTTAGGTATTCTAAATTCTAACACGCAGAGCACAGTACAGCAAAGGTATCACAGAGAACAGGTCAGGAGTATAAAGAAAAAATAACAAAATAGGCCCTTGCTCGGGGCGGTTGATAAGTTGCCTACTACCACAGAAAATTAAGGAAAATGAAGGCCTGCCTAAACTGAACCTAAAACAAACTCCCACGACGCCCCATGTTTGTAAAGCAAGAGGTCACTAACGTCGTACTAGAAAACCTCAATAGCGACAATGACGCACACAGTCGACTACCTCACTGGACGCTGAGACCGCTACCCCATCACTTCAGGACACGCGGAGCCCCAGTACAACTCCCTGGAGAACACGCTTACGTGTGTCTGCACACAACAACATACCGACAAGAACACACGTTCCTTGTTCTTCTGTGATAGGTTATTTCGTGCAAACCACAGCACACCGGCCACAGAGCTGTTATTCACCACACATAATTAAGCAAACGTGGATTGTCACTACAGCTTTGTAAATATGAGTAATATTCACAGGTAATGGTAGATTTTTTGAAAAAAAGTGATTTTTACAGCCAGTGTTATCATTTCTACTTATTTCACTATAATACAGGTACATAAATAAACGTTCAGTTTGGGAAATACAAAAACAAATTCTTTACAGGAAAACGAATTTGCTAACTGAAAAAATATGATAAGACAAAGTTGCACAAACGAATTCTTGTAAATAATAAAAAAAAACACGGAAAACTAGATAAAAAATTTCAACACCAAGATTCGTATGAATACTACAAGAAACCAATACTAGTAACGCACCTCTCAGCATACATACAGTCCCTGTAACAATAAGTATGAGCAACACAAGAGAACTGCTGAATAACTACAATAACGGTCAATAGAAAGTTGTGAATATTCAATCAAAAATCGCGCTCGGCATCGGGGCCGGCCAAGGGTCATTATCGCCGTACTTGCGGTGGTCTCAAGACTTGAAACTATGTAGCAGTGGTGCAACAATGTCCATTTTGGGGCAGGTATACTTTGCGCAGCCTCAGCACCACCAAGGCCTCGACATGCGGGCCTATCACCAAGAACTCTCGCTCTGAGCTGCCGCAAGTTGCCGGACACACGGGCCTGGCGGCGCTGCCCTGCGTCGTGTTGTTCTATACAGGGTGGGCCACAAAAAAACTTTCCTTTTTTCAAACACTTATAACTCTGTCACTAATGGTCTTACATAAACTTCTATATGGTCTTATTTTCACCGCCATCTAATGTAGTTTCATCAGGTTAAACCATTCTGCATTGGTAGTAATAGTTCGTGAACTGGTGAACGATAAGTGATCGTTTTTTTTTTTGCCATGCGTGAGGGCAATTCTTCAAGACACAATCTTTGTTTTTAATTAATAACAGTAGTAATTGTGTACGATAAAAAAGGATAAAAAAGGATAAATAAAGATAATAAACTTTCGGTACACTTCACCCTTGAAAATGATTTGGAAATAGTTGAACGACTCTAGTGACATTCTTGATATCGTTGAAAACTGTGACCATGAATATGCGCTCTTCTTTTCTCAATTGCACTGTTAAGGGTTGAGGGTGAAGAATTCAATTTCTGCACTCGTGAAGTGTAGTTGAAATGAGAACGTTCAGAAATAAGAATGACGTAGTCATGATACAGAAGTGTTGCGATTCTAAAAAATTGTAATTGTTCTCTTTAGTGCATTT
>VOMN01041894.1:0-26913 GCA_014899125.1 Orchestia grillus
TTAAAGTGTGTGTGCGGGTGTGTAGGATGAGCTGTGGACGGAAATTCGGGCCTCTTCTGACTGCGCTTCTGATGGCATCCTTGGTGCTTCTGCTGGCACCAGAGGCGTTCTGTGTGATGACTAGCTGCTTCATTCTTAAGGTTCCTGCATCAGGAGTCGAGGGCGAGTGTCAAATTCTTCTATCTCAACGCTGTTGAATTATTCTCAGCTTTTCCTTGGAGGTATCGCGTATGTCTTGCATAGTACTGCTTCTTTGATGGCACACTGTGGTGGTTGCTTTATGTTTTACTCTTTTTGTGGACTGCTGCTTCCTGAGTGGAGTTAAGTTTGCTTTCAGAGTCGTTTCTTCATCCTATACATATGTTTCTCCTAGGCATTGACTTGAGTGAGTGAGATGATTGCCCGTGGCGTAATCTGGCTTCCTGGCATGCCAATGTTTTTCGTCTTAAAATGTGTAGACATAACCGCACTATCACAGTTATACATTGGCTTTGGTCTGGTTCAATGAGAGGAGCTACTATTCTCATGTTCACGGAGTACTAGGCACTGTGTTCACAGCTGTTTGTGAGGTTCTAAACATCTGTATTGGTATTAGTATGGTGGACCTGTAACTACTGGTTACTTCGTCACTAATGGTGTTCGTTCATTTTGATTTGGGATAGATAAAAACTCGTTTGATGGAAGCATGATTAGTCTTCTTGTTAGTCGAGCCTTCCTTCTTCTCACAGTCACATTTCAGGTAACACTTAGGTCCACACAGAAGTTTGTTGTCTATTTATACTTAGGGTTGTGTGTTGCGCTCGTGAGAGTATAATTTTATGGCTGGTGCGCTGTTTAGGTGAGATCGCCAGTGCCCAGGGTTCGCTTTGCGTCTAGTGTTGCAGTACGTGACGACGCGGTGTGACAATTGGGTTTGGTTCCTCCTGGTGGGTGAATGATTTAACCATGATGTACAGATGGTAGAAGCAAATGCGTAATGCATTTCTAAGTAGTTGAAGGAAAATTGGAACAACGGTTTTTCTAACCCAACACTTCACGAGGTTCACGCTGAGGTTCATGTTCACGCTGCTCTGACATCGACCACACTTTGAACGTCGAATATTTCTCCATCTGTTCATGTCGCCGCCATTTTAGTTCAATCGAATGGGTCTTGCTTCTGGTTCTGCTAATACCTGTGGTCAAGCGGACTTAGAAGTCTACCTTCTTTTCATTTGACTTAATATCACTCAAACTTAACCGATGGCAGCTTAACTTTACCAATAATTTTGCCCTACTCTTTCTAACATGACGTTCCTTGAATGACTCAACTCAAGAAGGATTATTTGGATGGTACGAGAATTTACTCAATAAATTTAACGGAAACACTTCCTCAAAACAATTATACACTAGAAGTTGAGTTGTACTCGCACTAAACCCCTGTAAGAGCCTCACATGAAGCCCATGCAGAAGCGTTTTAGATCTCGGTTGTTTGGATGTTCTTTTTTGCTTGATTGCCAGAACTTGAGTGCTACGGTGTTCGACGCGTTTGGTGTGCAGAATCTTGTGTCATCTTGGTTTTGCTGTGTAAGTTTGGTGTTTGAACAGAAACTATCCTGTTAAGGATAGTTCGATCAGATTTCTCTTTGTTTTTGATAGAGCAAATTTGAATAAGAAACGTTAAATTAAGCATGGTGGACTACTCCTATTACGGATAATATGCGTGTGAAATCCTACCACGGATTGGTGAAAACGAGTCGATTGAATTCTGTTGTCCCTCCTGTGGAGGTGAGGTAAAACCTGCGATCTTTGTTTATTTAATGAAAAGCGCAAAGTAAAAGTGCTACCCGATGTGGCTGCTCTAGCACATCACATCTGTAAAGACTTGTTGAATATTTCTTAACGTCTGTAATGCAATGCCGAGATATTTTTTTAGACCGTTATCGCTAAGCAGGATGAGAGGGCTAAACTTTAGTATTCCCTGACCAGTCATGACGGAATTATACGGAAATCTTCCAATTAATCGGAATTGTTTTTACTGTAATTGAGCGCAGAGTGAACTGACTTCTGCACTAACTCATATGACTTCTAATTAAACTTGAGGAAAAGAGGTATAGAAAATAAACGGCAGGTTTTACAAGAACGGATATGATCCGATTTTCGTCCTTTTTTACTAAAAATTTCGGGGTCCAAAAACAACTCGGCTTTGTTTCACAACTGAAGAGTGATTTATATTTATAGATGGACTATGGGATACCAAGCAATGGGTATGAAGGAATCTGGATTGACCAGTCGAGTTTCAGCTTCAAAACTTTGTTGGTGATTTTTCTTGCTCTACTCGTAGTGTATTTCTCTCAGCCTCATCCTGTAGTTCTTGACAAACATAACTTTTAGATTTCAAGTAGTTTCAGCTTGTCCGATCTGAAGTTTGATTATAATTATTTTCTCCAATCATGAAAGTTGATTAATTAGTCAACACGTTCACCTTGAGTGGAGAACGAAGTGGGTCCTTAATTTTTCAATGTTCTGGCAACACAGTTATTTCAGTGAAAATTAAACTTTTTCCTCTTACTATTAGTGTCGCTACGTAGTGAGTTGGGATGACGTTCGCCAATGAAAAAACAGTTTGGTAAATTTCGTTAGTGTGATATTCGGTTGTATGAAGCCGATGGCATCCTCGTGCCGGTGTGGTGCGCCAGCACGCGCTCGGTGTACCGATGTTTCTTTGTGTTCCCTGCTTTGTTGACGCTCGTGAACTGGACTTCAATCGAGTTGTTCAATTGATTAGCTGGACTAAACTAAGTTGCAGCATACAAAAATAACCACTAATTGGATAACGGTTTCTATTCCGTTGCTAGAAATAAAGGGGAATTCTCTCGCCTGCTTCATTATGAGAAGTTATATTTTAAGTGTTCTAGCAGTGTAGAGATTTGAATTTGCCAAGCGCAGTAGCGTCTAGTGATTAATAGTCTTCTTACAATGTTACTCTGGCCTTCTACTTCTCATTAAAGAACTAACAATCTCTGACCGTTTCACTGCCCTCAACTAGTGTGTTACTTTTTATTCTTCTATGTTTAGCGGTAGCTCAATTCTTATTACTAAAATTCGAAAAATCGTAATCGTCTCTTCATACATCAATTTGAGTACGTAATATTTCAATTATCCATCTTCCATCTATATATCCTTCTAAATGTTCAGTAATTCCGGGACGTAGGTTTTTAACTACTACTCGCTGAAGGATGGACGTGAGCGAGTTCTTGAAAGGATCGTGCGTAGACAAATCATTATTTATTTATAACGAAAACATTCCGATTTAAATTCTGCTGTCGTCTATTCTTCTATTTTTAATGGCGCGGTTAGTTTCGACCAGGAGCCTCACTATTAAAAGCAGGGACGGAGTGCAAGAAGCAATAGGGAATATAGGGCATCACGGGTGGATGGCACAGCGTTTGTAGCCGTGGCCAAGGGAGGGCTGGCTTGTAGGCTGGGAGGTAGCGCAGGGCGTTTTGGCTTGGAAATCCAGGCAAGAACCAGGGAATGGCTGGGTCCAAATTGTGTGACGACTCTCGCAGTAGTTTGTCAAATCTGCTGAACTCGAGGCCACTGCAGAAATCAAGGTTTCCGAAATTTATAATTGAGCCCGGTGGAAGGTATTGAGTGGAAGGCATTGTTTTCATCTGTCGAATCACGTTTTGTTTGTGTGGAACTTTTTCTTCGCTAGAGACCCTCATATAATTTGGTTTTAGTTCGTAAAGGTCGCGTTTTCCACCCTGTGTATGCCGATTAGGAAGATTTTGCTCGTCGTTGACGTGCTTTTTTTCTGGGTCCACATTCGAAGCCCGCGGAGATGTTCCCTCTGTGTTTGGCGGTCGTTCTGGATTTCGCAAACGTGTACGTGTGGTTTTCTTAGACTTTCTTGTCCTCGGACCCCTCTCCTCTTGCACAGCTGTAAATAAGAAAGATATATGTTAATTTTACACTCTTTAATTCACATAAAATTTTAGGTCAGAGAAATTAAACAATCCTTAGTCATACTTATCGTGCTCTTCTACAGGATTATCAAAAAAGTTACTTCCTTTTAGATTTTGTAATTTGTTAAAATTATTAAGAATTTTTTGGTGTACCTTGTACTATAGTCTCGTCACGTTATCTTTACTTCGCCATTGCTTAACTCATTCTGTATTCATACTTGACAATACCGCCAAAGAAAGAACAGTTGAGACAAATATTAGTCCACTAATTCACGGTGTTTCTATGTCAATGACTAAAAGTCATGGTCACTTTCTCGTACAAAGCACGTCCCTATCTACTAATGCCTGACAACGAGCGTGGTAAAATTTGTCAAGCGAACAATTTATGCAACCGGAAAATTGGTGTCTGTTGTTCGCGAACGGTGAATCCAGGTGCAAGCTTGACTGTACGACGACAAGTATCGGAGATCGAGAGCGACCTGAATGGAGCAACGGAGGAAGTAAGTGCCATGCCAATAGGAGCAATGTCACGGTCTGGACACGTGTGCCGGGGCCGGTGGGGCCTGTGGTGAGCAGGTGTGGTGTGCAGTAACTAAATCTCTCGTTGTCTAATCTTTGAGTCATCTGAGAAGTTGTGATGCGCAATGAATAATCTTTTCTATGGTTTTTGGTTAGCTCGGGGAAGATGTTGTGGTGTACGATAAATAAATCTCTTTTTGTACAGTTCTGGATTCCGTAATCGAAGAAGTTATGGTGTGCAGTAAATAAATCTCTTGTTGTTTGGCTTGTGACTGAATTGATGAAGTTGAGGCGTAAAGTAAATAAATCGTTATTGTAAGGGTTTTGATTAAGTTGTATCTCCTGATTTAAGAGTTCAATGTAAGCGCACTGAATCAATTTGGTATCATTAGTAAAAACTGCGTCAGTTCTTCAGTTAAATGTTACTATTGTACCAACTTATGTATTAACTCGATCTTGTTGTCCTTTTTTAGTTGATATAAAGATTTAACAGAAACTGGAGCGATGAATTTGATATATTGGCTTTTAAAACTCTCGTAGTCAGCAGATTTGTCAAGGTTTTGAATTTAGCTAACAAAAGGAAATAGGGTGAAAATGAATATGCATAAAAATAACGCAGTAATCTCTGCGAGTTTAACAATTTTGTGAATGAGTCAGAATGATAAGACTCAGCGAATGAGTCAAATATTTTTTCATATTCTGATTTTCTATTCTGCGGTGCTGATGCTGTTTCCGATTACTTGTTGGGGCTGGGCATGCGCGATTGCTTTAAAGGTTTTTGCCTGACCATTGCCTGGGTCTGGTCTGACCATTGCCTTATTCTGATTTGATTTGCATTCCTCCTGTGATCGTTGCCTTATTCTAGCGCCACGAGAATTCGATCATTGTGACCACTCCCTCATTCTGAGTTGACAGAAGCCTAGTTATTTTAATAATTCTATTCAAGTGAAAACAGTAATTTACGTGCTAGTGTATGTTTACCTTTGAATCTTTGACTGTCATTTGCTTCTTAATTTTTTATGGTTTCCATTGAAATTTTAAAATTAATTTTTTATGAATAGTGATATCGGAAGAGTCCTTGCATTAATTCCACCATTTTCGACCAATTTTTTAACTTTGCCAATCATCATTCTTCCACAATTTGGTGTTCTCCAATTTAAATTTTGTATCAAGGTATAAACAGAGCAGTGAATTTCACCCCCTGCCTTCGAGTGTTTTCCCACTCCATTTCCTGCAGCAGATTCACACATTATTGAGAGCTCAATTCTAGAAACAATCATCAAACCATTTTATTTGCTTGCACATACTTGCTGCAATTTATGCTGACACTGCTGGTCAGAAAATGAAATTTCTTACGAAGAGCACAAACTCGTACCAAGAAAACAATTGTATTCTACGTACATTTACCACAACTGCACGAGTACACTGCTGGTCAGGAAATGAAATTTCTTACGAAGAGCACAAACTCGTACCAAGAAAACAATTGTATTCTACGTACATTTACCACAACTGCACGAGTACACTGCTGATCAGGAAATGAAATTTCTTACGAAGAGCACAAACTCGTACCAAGAAAACAATTGTATTCTACGTACATTTACCACAACTGCACGAGTACACTGCTGATCAGGAAATGAAATTTCTTACGAAGAGTACAAACTCGTACCAAGAAAACAATTGTATTCTACGTACATTTACCACAACTGCACGAGTACACTGCTGATCAGGAAATGAAATTTCTTACGAAGAGCACAAATTCGTACAAGGAAAACAATTGTATTCAACGTACATATACCACAACTGCATGAGTAATACACTGGTTCTCAGAAAACACAATTTCTTATTGAGAGCTCAGTGTCCTAGCCGATATAGATATGCTACATTTACATAGATACACTACTAATCAGAAAATAATTTCTAACGAAGCTAATAATTGTCTGTCTTTATGTATTTACTATAATTACGTTCGGCCGCTACTCATCTGAAAACAAATTTCCTCAAAGAATGCAGTTTTATTGCTTGTGTATACAGTCCTGTCCACAATTAAGGAACGAGTATTGAAAATGTAAATTTTATAAAAAATGTGAGCTCAATTTTCCTGCAATTTTTACTGAAAGAAAACATACGCAGTGCTTAAATTTTTAGTAAAATTTTCATGTTACTAGAAATTGTACATATACTACAGGGATTGTACATATACTACAATTTCATGCGGACGCTACCCATCAGAGAACAATTCCCTGCCAAATGCATTATATCTTTGCCTGCATGTATGTACTGTAATTACATGTCGGCACCACCAGTCACAGAACAATTCCTGGCAGGACCCCAGCACGCACCGCTGACGTCCATGCGACACAGGAGGCACTTGCGGTAGCGGCAGAACGAGCACCAGTTCCTTCGCGTCAGGTCTACGACGCAGGTTCCGTTCCCTGCAACAGTCAATTTTTTATTTAATTGGTGAACTCCCGTGGATAATTTTTGTCATTGCACACGTGTAGCTTGGAGAGCAATGATCGCGCATTTTTAAATTCTGTGATGCGATTTCTTTCTTTTTTGGACAATTTTGAACCATCCTCATATGAATGGAGGGATGTTATAGACCTTAAAGTAAAGTGAAACATAGTTCATTTGGTTTAGTTCTGTTGTGCTTCACTGGAAGTGTTGTTGCTCTAACTGAATTTCTAAATAACTAAAACAGTTTGATTCGTTAATTTAATTCATTTTTTCGCAATAATATTGCTGCACGCTCTAAATTTCCTCTACCAATGATCGATCAATTTTGAAACGGAAATACTACAGCTTTTACTTAGCGGACAACCCTTCTTTTTTGAACAATTCACTGATGTGGAGTATATGAAAATAAAGTTAAGCTTCAAACATTCGCATCGATTATGAAAACTGTAAAAATTTCCCTCTAAATACTAAACAGTTCAGAGTCACAGTGCACGGAGTGGTATTTTGGCCTGACCTATGCAGACGTAAGGCGCTGCCCGCCGCACTGCCCGCTTGAAGAAGCAGCTGCAGCCGTCGCAGCAGTACGCCCCGTAGTGTCGTCCGTACGAGTAGTCGCCGCACACCACACACAGCGCCAGCGGCCGCCCGCTGGTGCGCCCTGCACCAACGTGTAAATATTGTTCGCTTCAGATCTGTTAATTCTATTAACTTGCACAAATTTTTACTCTGGGGTTTCGATTATTTTTGTAATTTTCGGAAAAGCCTGCTTCAAATTTTTTTTTAATTTTATTATTTTGCATGAATTTGTGGTGCTGATATTTCCATTTTTCTTAATTTGTAGAAATGCCTGCTTCAGATCTTCTAATTTTATTGCTCTGTATAAATTAGTGCTGCTGATACTTCCATTTTTCTTCATTTACGTAAATGTCTGCTTTAAATTGTTCAGTGTTATTAGTACGTTTCGTGCGATGGTGCTATTTTTCTGGGGGTGAAATAGCTCCCGCTGGGTCACATTGTAAGGTATGTGTTAAATTGCATGAAGGTATTCTTCAGATTTGGTAATTTTATTAATTAACAGAAACGTGGGCTTCGGGTCTTTCAATTTGATCGGATCAATTAGCATCATAGCTGCAGATCTTTTAATTTTCTGAAGCAGCAAACATTAATAGGATCTTATGAGGTCCCCTCGAACGCATAACAGTGAATATACAGTAATTTGGTCGAGTTTGGTGCGTATAAGATTGAACCGCTCGAGGGCTTTCTATTGAAAAAATGTAAACGTTTCTAATTTGAGACAACACAGCACCTCTGTTGACCAAGTTAAGAGACAACCTGCAGAAATTGCCAGCCCTGTTTCTAACTTGACTCTTTGCTAGCTTGAGCGTCCCGAGTTCCTGTGACGATTAAAGGGACAAGCACCAAATCTTACGACTTTGTATCGTTAGCCGTGCGCTTTGTATGCCCTATAACGGATTGTATCCTTTATGTAAAATGTTTCTGTATTTTAGGTACATTTACCGCAAGTGTATTACATCTATTAGTAGTAAGATTTGTTCGTGTGATTTGCTGTACTTCCATATTATTTGTGCCTTATCATAGATTAAAGCTCAACTTTAAATCAAAGTTAGGTTGAGAATCTCTTAAATACGAATATAGAGAAAGGAAAATTTAGCGTTTGCCATAAATGTTCTTTCCGTGATGTTTTTGTCAAAGTGTTTCCGCAAATTATTTGGTCGTTTAACATTAAAAGCGTATACATACCCATTTTTCATTGCCGCTTCCAGCGGAGAAAACAGACTTCCTGAACAGCACGAGAGTGAAGCCAGTGCCCGAACTGTACAACCAGCTGAGAGCTGCCCTATGTCAGACAGCAGTTCTGGCTCCCGCGAATGACTGCTACAACTCTCTACTCTGCGCACTCTCAGTCGACTGACATGATCTTTGCCTGTAAGGAAGTAACCGATTTTTGAAGTCTACGGCTTGTGAAACACACATTTAACTTACTAACTCCCAGAGACCCAGTTGTTTCTTCGCGTACGATTTCTCGATTGGTTTTTACCCGAAACAAATTGTACGGAATAATTTAAAGAAACAAAATAAACTGAACCTAATTGCTAAAGTAATACGTGCTAGCATGTATAAAGACTCGCTTTCTCAGCGCTCCTCCCACGTTTGCTCTGTGGCGAATCAGCGGTCGGTCACTAAGTCCCATACAAAATTCAAGCAGTCATTGCTTAGCCTTCTGTAAGGTTGACAGGTTGTGCTTAATTGGGGAGCAGGGGGCAGTGACGTGATGGGCACTGAATACCTGATGGTTCTTGGATGTTCTTCTGTGCTTCCCATTGGGTTATGGAGGACTAAGGGGATCAATGGCGACCGTCGGAGGGCCGTGACTCTATTCTTGTTTTGCTGCTGTGACTAAAATTTGTGGCGAGGACAGTAAGAGTATGAAAATGTAGATCTATTTCCAACGGTCTTGTGAAATAGTATTAAGCGAGTTTTGAAAAAGCGGTCTGGCGTGGAAACGCTAGCAATTGTAAAATGTTAGCATTATTTATTGTGATCTTAGTTTTGGAGTTACGGTACCTTCCTACAAATTTCTGCGACGTGTGGCTGGGTTTCTTGAATGAATCATAGCCTAATTCTAGAAAATTAAATATTCGGTATTGAATTAATGCCAGGGATTTAAAGTAAAGATTAATGTCACCAGCACCGCCTAAAAGCTTTGATCAATCGATTTGGACTCTCAAGTAAAAGGGGTCATCTGCCAAGTCTCTCCAATGGCAGTCGCTTATTTATGTCTTGGAGTAAATATCTTCTGAAGGAATGGATGATTTAGGGAACCAAAACATTTCTTGAACATAAATATTTCAACTTAATTCAAATAAAGACAAGAAATCCTGATGGTATTATTTTAAAATTTTGCTCTCGGAAGTCTCTATAGTGCTTCAAATTGTACTCCTATTTTGTTTAGTAGAATAACACATGACCGTATTGTGGCTGCAATAGTTTGAATATCAATAGTTAACTTGAAGGGTACCCAACGTATAATGAATATATTTAAGCATAGAGGTGCATTGATATTAATAACAAATAAAACTATTTCAGAGATTGATATTTCTTTAGGAAGCAGAGTTTTATTAAGAAAATTAAGAGTTCCTACCGAACTGATTGATTGATTTCTATTCCAATGCGCAGTGAAATTCGGAATGGTTAGTAAATGGTCTAATACCTTTAATACCAGTAAATGTCTCGTATAATACCAGTACATGGTATTAGACCATTCTATTCACAATGAGAGCTTCAAAATTATTGATCATTACCTTGAATTTGACTTACTAATACTATATTCAAAATCCATTTACATCTTTTATAATAATCCAAATTTAAATGACTGGTCAAGTTCTCCCGATTTGTTCAAATTTACGCTAGGTGCCGTATTCACATTTATCGAATTCATCTCTATGTTCCATATATAGCACATGAACTCTCATACTTGAGTCCATTTTGAAATATCAATTTCATATGTGTCTTTTGCTTGGAGAAAATTTTAAAAATCAAGAGCTCGCCAGGAACTGAAAGGTTTTTCATCTGTGCGCTGGTCTTATTTTTTCTTAAAATTAAACGGTGCCTGCGTGGACTTCGTAGGCGGAGAAATGAAAATGATCTTTTTAAGAATTTTTATTTCACAGTTTTGAAGGCGAGTTGTGTTCAAAGAGATGAAGAAAGAGAAACATTTGGACAAGAATATTCAAATTGGAGTTCATCCAAGTGCTGCACCTCAACTATCAATATTACCTGAACATTTTTGCTCCTGATAAAAAATACAATTAATTTACTATCAGTAGTTATGAAAACTTGTAATACTTGAATTCGTACAGTGCCTGTTTATACAGATTCGCGGATACCAAATTCTCATATGAAGGGCTTCTTAGATAAATAAATAAATATACAAACATTAAATAACAGAAATAAATTAGAGAAATAAATAGGAACGTAGTGATAACGGGTAGGCAGGGACAGAATGTAGGGAATTCCTTAAAATTCTAGAGTAAGCGTCTACTGTAGCTCCAAGCGTCCCAATTGCAAGGAGGTCCCAATTGCATGCTCTTAATTATGAATTAGGCTGCGTTATTGTCAGCCGATTTATCATCAGTCTTTTCAATTTTGATATGTATACACAATACATTTTAGGAGCAGAATTATACATTATTTTTCAATATCGGTTCGTGTCGCGTATTGGGAGTAAATTTTAATGGAATAATATTTTCAGATGCTGACTGAACTGATATGGACTCGAATTTTTTTATGACAAAGCTCATGAAGTAGAAGATGAACTCGTCATCTGTTAGATGAAACTCTGAAACAAATTTACCACACTAAATAGTTCCTTGCGGTTGGCATACAACGCTTTTATGATCATTCAATTTTTTTGTTTTTCTCGAATTCACTTGATACTGTGGAAGTTTTCAGAAACAATTTTGGTCTTTTTACAAGGTTATTCACTCATATTTTTTTATATGACTTCTTTCGACAAAATATTACAATTTTGTGCAGTTTTGTCACCTTAGTTTCATCGGCCTTTGTTACTGAAACATCGGCCTACGGACAAATAACTTAAGTGGCTTAGGTACTACGCGTTTATATACAATTTACATTCTAATTCTAACTTAATGTAACGTGACCTCCGATATTTTACACAAGCGTGGAAGAAGCAATAAGCGAACGGGGCTTTATTACTAAATCTAAATCATTATTTACAAAATACCTCATTGAACAAACAATGAGGAAAATGTCAATTTGGAAGTGCCTCTTAGGTGTCACAGCCCGAGCGATTGTTTCTCAATTTGAGAATTCCGGGAAAATAACAGCACTCGAATACGAGCTCCCTGTTTGCGGTGCTACTCGAAAACTGAAAATACTGATCTATATTATGCTTCAAAAAATTGAACATAATCTCATTCCACATGAAATTACTATAGTTGAGTAAACTCGAACATCGCTCGTAAACCAGGCATGTATTCGAAACTTAATAATTTTTGAAACGTAGAACTTAACATTGCACATTAATGTAGGTAAATCATGGATTCCTATAGTTTTCCTCTGGTAGTTCGTATATGAATTCGTTAAGCCCGAAGAAGCTGGCGGCGCTGTCACAAGAGAAGTTGTACCACCAGTCGCACACAAAATATTGCTGGTTGAAGACGGTCCCGTTGGGGCAAAGGAAGGAATCGTGTCTGCCGGACTCCTGGCAGATGTGGAACACCTGAGAAGTAAAGCGATGCAATAAGTTATATTATAAAGACAAATTCAACATCGGAATAGTCCTCAAACTGCTTTTAAAATGGCAAATACTTCAAATGAGAATGATCATGCCGTGAGAACTCTATGTGGACTTTACACGCGATCAAACTTACACGTAATCGAATTAATTGGGATACACTAGTTAACGCTTTAGGCGTGTATTTTACTCAAACGTCGATCGTCACTCGCATTGCGTGGTGATGCACATACGACACTCCTCAGATGTCATGTAATCGAACATTTGTAGCTATGTACATAGCACACGTACTAGTTGAACTTGATACTCGACCTACATCGAGCACTTGGTATCATCGCCTGCATTCACCTGGCATTGGGCACTGGTGTCGGCGTAGAGTCCCGGATGTTGCTGAGCCTCGCACTGGAAGTCTGTCTCTGGAACTTGTGAGTAGACTGGATAGTCTCGCCCTGCCTCTCCGGGTATTGCACTCTCGTCGTACTCTTCCGGGATGTAGATGTTATCAGCTGGGGAAAAAGGACAGTGCGAACAGTAGCCCGGAGATAAAATCGAATGTACGCAGCTTACGAGGATGATGGATTGACTTCTATATACTCTCGATTCCAGTGTTATGAATTATTTTATTTCTGATTTAAAACTGACTTCCGTAAAGTTCAGCCCAATAGGGAAAACTTGTGTTGAAAATCACCAATAAGAAGTCCGGCAAATGCATTACGAGGCTTTCGAAACAGATAAGCGTCAAAAACAATAATTAGAACGTGAATCGTGGAATGAAAATAGCGGTCGTTGACCAGCACCACTTTCGTGATCTTTCTATTTTGCTCGCTGTTGCTCCTACGAAAGTTTGAAAGTTATCATTTCAATACAAAATTGAATACTAGAACAGCACTGACCAGCTTGGATGAAGTTTTGCTGCAGAGGAGCCGCTACGTCGGTTACACTTCCTCCGTCACCTTGGTAGAGTGCGGAAGGCGCGCGGAAAGCCTGGGTGTGGAACACAGAGATGAGCATAGAGAGTAACACTTTCGCTATGCTTGAAATAAACTAACAATTTTTTAAATTTCTAGATAATGCGACAACTCTTCATAAGCTTTTTTTCAATACACGTGAAAGAATAATCGAAATCAATACCGAGACGATATTCCTATGGAAATCGAGAACTTAACACGTACCTTGGTAGAAGTCCTGTAAACAGGAGGCTCATATTTCGATCCCGCTCTGCTTGCCAAATTTTTAACGCTTTTTGGGAAGGATTTCTTTGTTTCAGGAGTTGGGTTTTTAGAAGGAAGTTTGTAAGTAGAAGAAGAACGAGATCTTGCTGGCTTGCGTCTCTGTTTTGAGACTGACGTAGATGACGCTACTGACACGGATTTGACAGTCAGATTCCTTGGGGCTGAGTACGCGGGCTGAATAGTGGGCTGGCGAGCACGTGAGTAAGACTTGCTAGTGTTTTCTTCATTTGAATCACTTATTTTTGAACCAAATCCTGATTCTACTTTTTGAGCAGACGTTTTAGGCTTGAAGTAGAGAGACTGGCTTGATTTTTCAGGGGCTGATGATTGTGAAATTTTCGCAGGCCTTGAAGGAGCTACGTACCTTGCCCTGGACCTACCTGTCCCTTGCACTTTTGAGGACACTCTGGCCTTCGAATATGGCTTAGCAGTGGAAGTCTGCAGGGGAGGCGCGCCTGTGTACTTCCTGACAGAAACCAGCTTTGGTTTACCGTAGCTCCTTTCGGTGGTTGAAGTGGTTTCGATTGTCACGCTGTACGGTTTTTGAGTCGTGGTTGAGGGAGACGTAAACTTCCTCACTGTCGTTCGTCGAGCCTGGGTGTAAGGTCTTTGTGTGGTAGTCGGACGTGTGTAGCGGTTCCTAATAGGAGTGTATGATCTGGAGGGAATATCTTCTTGTTCGTTTTCCTCAACTGATTGCTGAGCTATTTTGTACGCTCTTTCAGTAGTGGGGGGACTGTAGGCTGGCTCTTCAGTAGTTGTCCTACGCCTTATTTGTGTTGCTGGAGCCCGATATGGCTCCTCAGTGGTAGAGGGGGGCTTGTAACTTCGTTCAGTTGTTGGCGGTTGATATGTTCTAAGTCTAGTTGGAGGTCTGTATTTCCTTTCAGTTGTTGTTCTATAAGTCCTTTCTGTTGTAGGGACTTGATAAGTTCTTTGCGTTGTTGGTGGTGAGTAAATTCTACTGGAAGATGATGGCCTGCGAGTTCTTTTGCTTGGCGATGGTGGTCTGTAAGACCTTTCAGTAGTTGAAGGTGGTCTATAAGACCTTTCAGTAGTTGAAGGTGGTCTGTAAGACCTTTCAGTAGTTGAAGGAGGTCTGTAAGACCTTTCAGTAATTGAAGGAGGTCTGTAAGACCTTTCAGTCGTAGTAGTGGTAGGTTGTCTGTAAGACCTATCTGTGGCTGGTCTGTAAGTTCTTTCAGGAACATTAGGTGGTTTGTAAGACTTTTCTGTGGCTACTGGTCTATAGGACCTCTCCGTGGTAGGTGGTTTGTAAGTCCTCTCAGTCGTAGGAGGTGGTCTGTACGCTCTCTCAGGAGTTGAGACATCTTTTTCCGTCGATGGCAGCCGTTGGCTTCTTTGTGTTGACGGAGGCGCGTAGGAGGGCGCCGGAGTGGCCGCCTCCGGAGGCTCGTATCGTGACGACGCCCGAGAAGGAGTCCGGTACACTGGCCCAGGTTCGTTGACGGAGACAACAGAGTCGTAATAAAGCGATGATGGGCGAGCTTCTGGCAGGGACTGCAGCACCTGAAACGAAATTCAAACCATAGTTGTGCACGTTCATAGTATGAGGGGCTGTACCTCTCATGCCAACATATGTTCTACTTTGTTGTATGTGCGGCATAAAATGAGGACAGCCTGTATACAAGCAGTGCAAATATACGCTAATAGCTACTCTTCATTGAGATTATTTAGAATTTTCGTCATACTAAACATGATAATAACAATAGAAATGCAATAAGCAATATTTAATTAACGTAAAATTTTTCAGCCAAAGCTTCTTCACAACATAGAAACGGCGGTCACCAAATTTTGCTTCTGTGTTAGTGAGCATGATTCTAGTCTGATACCGTTCAAATTTATTACGTGAAATACATCGTTTCCATAATTCATTTGCGTCCCAAAAGAGCGATACGTTCGATTGCGATGTTCAAGTTAAGAATGCAATCGATTATGTTTGAAATATGTCACTTGTATTCCATGTATGATATATTTGTTCGCTGAAATCGCTGGTCGTGCCAGAAAAACAGTTTTGAGCTTTATTCTTTTCTTTAGCGCAACGCGGTCAAGTTCTGTGAATTTACATAACGTCTGCAGATTGAATTGTCATTTTGGTACTCGAGATTTTTTTATCATTTTGTGTGCGCACAACACGAGTAACAAGGTCATGACGGTAATAGTAAAAGGCTTACTTTAAATCATCCTGGCTTTATCATATTCAAGCAGTACTGTAGGATTAAAAAATCTTTATGTTTTTATCATATTAAAGTAGTGCTGTGGGATTGAGAAATCATTTTGGCTTCATCACATTGAAGTGGTGCTGTAAGATTAAAAAATTATCCTGTCTTTATCATATTAAAGTAGCGCTGTAGGTTTAAAAAATCATCTTGACTCTATCACATTAAAGTAGCAGTGTGAGCTTCAACAGCGGTTTTTTATCAAGCGTCTATCTAAGTGCTCCTCAACCCAAAATTTTCTGTTTGAACTTACTGCTCCTCGGTCCTCGGACTCCCGATAGTCGCCCTGCGGAGGAGCGTATAAGTCGGGGTAGGACACCTGCTCGAAATGTTCCTCCGAACCTCCGAAGCTCTCTTCCTCTCCTACGAAAAAGAGGCCGTACCGTTCCTGGTCTTCCAAACTCGAATCCTGGCTCAGGACATCTTGATGTCCCTCCTCGGCAGCCAATTCTTCTTCCGTGTTCCTGCTCTCCGTGTCATCGACTCGATCCTGCATTAGTTGTTTGAGTTCCGCGCTGCCGTGGACTGCAATGTAGCGATTGGCGAGGTCATCATCATCGAAAATAGGGCTTCCTGAGAGCAACTGGTGACCAAGGGATGACCCTGGAGACTCCGTGGTGCGGCCCGGAATGTAGTAGGACGAGTCCGTCAAGTACGCTAGAGGAGAACTCGTCGACACCTGAAGTGGACGAACAAGGAAGATGAATAATAAGTATCTAAAATAATACGTTATTATAGTAAATGTTGGGTGTTACATGCTTTAGAGTTCTAGCCTTGTGTATCAACTGTTTGATGTGTAATTGAATTATCTAACAGTCTTGCCTAATGCTATTGAGTTCAATGGTATTTCAAACCCTTCAGAATTAAAACTCTAACTAATAACACATTACAAGGTGTTGTTTGACACGATACACATGTATGCACTCTACGTACCCGTATTGTGACATAATTGTTTTTTATATAAGTGGCTATATATATCTTTACATTTAGCGTCCTTTCGTGGCCTTCGAAAGATTGCACTAGCCAATTGATGCAGCCCGACCTCTCAGCAGTAACTTTTGAAATGTGTAACTAGCTCTTGAAGCTCCTTAGTAAAGCTTCAAATTTTACGATGGTCAGTGAGCAGGAGCGAATTGAAGACAAAAACGGTGAGGTCACTACAAAAAGAATTTATTTTTGCTTCTTGGATTTTCTCAGGTAAATGGAAGAGGTGCAATAAAATCTACAATGAAATCAAACCCGGCAGCTCTACGAGTAATATTGTAATGCGTGAGAATATCACGAGCCCGCTTGGTGATGCTGGGGTCCCGGCCATTCATGGAGCTGCCTGCACACCAGCCTCTCAACAGAGGAGCCCACTAGTCCAACAAGAGAAGAGGTTAGTAACTGACGCTGCTTTGCAGGCAATATCGTGTCTAAGTATGGGATGCATACATCTCTCACATGCGTAGAAATCTCCTCCTTTTGTAAGCAAGAGTCGAGGGTAAGTTCGGCAATTCTTCAAAACGTTGAGATTTTCATGCTTAAGACATTACTGCATGTATACATCGTACCTCGACCATTCGCACAACACGGGTTCTTAAAATAACGCATAAATATTGTAATATTATTCCCTATTAGAAGAAATGCAGTCTATTACTATACGTTTGGGACTTGAATTCGGTTATTATGAACATGAAAAAAACTCGTTTTTGTGAACCGCGAGTTGGTGCACGTCTGAAGTCTGCGCCACGTACTGCAGGGGGGGCGACGTGACTCTCCTGCGCGATGGGCAACCGCATGGTGGTGGTGGTGGGCTTGGGGGTGGTGGAGGGGGGCGGGTCGCCCCTCCCTCTGCTCAGGGACTTGGCTACGCCCGAGGGGACGCGGATGCCAAAGTTCTGGAAGTGATACGTGCATTGGAATTAACTTTTGGTGCGGTGTTCTGGAGGAAAAGGGCTTCTAAATTTAAAGATTTAATTTGCAATTTAGGCTTACGACGTTATACAAGAGTTTAAAATGATTTTTATATTGTTTTAC
The DNA here is from genome assembly GCA_014899125.1 of Orchestia grillus. Classification (NCBI taxonomy): domain Eukaryota; kingdom Metazoa; phylum Arthropoda; class Malacostraca; order Amphipoda; family Talitridae; genus Orchestia; species Orchestia grillus. The sequence continues at coordinate 17,696 of VOMN01041894.1, forward strand.
GGCCCTTACTTCTCATTATTACAGTACTTTTCTTGTGTCAGGACCACGTATTTGGTGTTCTTCGACTTAAAAGTTTTGGAGTCGAATGGGCTCAAAATTAGTATTTCATGTCTCGAGGGTCGCCTGTATGCAGAGCGACTAGTTCTCTTTCTTCATCTCTTAGGAACGTCGTCTGGCAGTTTTAGCTCAGTCTGTCAGTCACATCGTCTGGCAGTTTTAGCTCAGTCTGTCAGTCAGACATTAGCTGATCAGAAGTATTTAATTTTATTTCTCAAAATTATTGAATAAGACACTTTTGAATTGGTCGTTATTCAACATTTAAACGTGTATTACAATGAACTACCTGATAATATATGTACCGTGGCTCTATAGACATTTATTATTCGTAAAAGTAAACATTTTAAGCATTTAAATTTTCCTAAATTTTACTCTTGATATCAAGTTTTCGGAATCAAATCAAAAGAATAGAAGCTCAGGAGGCCAGTGCTGCAAATAGAATATAAGATGCTGTCAAATGTCAACGATTGTCCTTGCAATCTGACCCTGCGAGTGTGAGACTCAAATTCGGCAAAAAATGAGACAGACAGCTTTCAGCTGCCGCGCTGACCATTCAGCATTCATGCTTGCGTGTATCCTGGATACTGCTCCTCAGATGCATACCTGGCATCGTGCGGAATCTTGTGCGAACGGATACGCATGACCGGAATGATTTGATGAGAACGAATAACAAAGGAATGAGTACCTTGTTTTGAAAGAGGTTCTTTCTCTTCGCTTTTGTTGAACGTGAGAAGAGTATGTAGGGCAGCGCAGGCAGCCTTTGGGAGATATCAATGTTGGAATTGCGCATAGTTAAAACGGTATTGTAACCTCACAGCAGGTTTCGCCGTAGGAGATATTTAACTTGAAAAGATCAAACCGGCGGACCTACATAGTTTAGCATACATGAAGGCAGTAAACATACTTTAACATGTTTCCTCTGGTGATGCTATTTTCTTGAAGAGAAATGACTCAACAGTGAGCCACATCACAGGATACGTGTTAATGGAAATTTATAATAATATACTCGCCTACAACAGTAGTAGCTCCCTATTTAACTTAGGATACTCTCCCTGCCAAACAGGCAGAAGTGTGGTCCTTGCATTACCAGAGGCACGGACAGCACGGCCGCGACTGGCCGAGTTACCTGCGGCCCACGAAGCGTATCTTGGATACCTCGGTAGTGGTACCTAGGGCATCACGTCCCGGGCCACGGTGGTGTGCCGCCTTTTTAGGAATACCTTATTTTAAGTTTTCTTTCCCAACAGGAGTGCTCCGCCAGGGGTTTCGAACTCAGGACCTCTTTGCTTAGTGCATGCATTTGCACTAGGAAGCCACCTCAACTCAGCTTCAGTGACTTCCCCCAAAAAGCCAACTCTTAATACCTGAAATTCGCTGGCGTCGATTGGGAAGTAGACGGGGGTACGGGAGCGAGGGGGCGGGGCCGCTTTCAAGGGAGTGGGAGCTGCAGCCCACGCTACAAAACAATCATTTTGTGAACAAATATTAGTTGGGTGATTACACAACATCAATAATATTTGAAGATAAAAGTATTCCTATAGCTATGCATAATATTAGGTGGCTTGAATGAATGTAGAGTAGTAATTATCCAAGTTGTGCTTCTTTTGTTGAAGCGATATATTTGCAAATCTGAGGCAGAGTTAAACTACAATATTTTGCAAACATTTTTCGTCAATTTAAAAATTTATACCACGATTAGAGTAAAAGTTCATTAAAACCAGAGCTTTCGAGCGCATACCATACTCATCTTCAATAGAAAACTCCAAAGAATAGAAAACACAAATGCAATACACAATTATTTCAATCCAATATTTTTACGATAAGAAAAGGGACTAAAACCAAAAATCAGCCAGCCCAATTAAAATATTAAACAAGCATTTGAAGTGGTGCCCAGCTACTGTGATCACTGAGCGACAGCTTGTGCTGGTGCATTAAAATACTTTCTTTTGTTCTTAGATCTGTTAGGGTGTTGCTACCTTGAAGTTGCTTTGAGAATGGCATGGTCAGCTTCTACAGTATGATCTGGTCAGTTTCTACAGTGTGATCTGGTCAGTTTCTACAGTATGATCTGGTCAGTTTCTACAGTATGATCTCTAATATCACTACAGTGATTACCAGCACACAACAATGTTCGCGTGAGGGCAGCAATACGATCCTTTAGTGGGAAGACTCTGCCTAAAGCGGGGGAAATAAGTACGGGGCATCCCATTATATTCTTAAGATATTTCTTATTATTGCAAAAATTCCTTTGAAAATTTGTGTATGGTACTTAAATAGTATGGGAATCAGTATACATATTCGATTTTGTAATGCAATTTCACGAAAAGAGTTTTTAGCAAAACTACGTTTTCGAGGGTGGAAATAATTACAAGGCAGTGTGCAAAATTTATATTGTACAAATTTTAGTATTTACATTGATTCACTTTCAATTGCAATACTTCAGCACAACTATTCTGCATTGAACCAATAAGATTTATAAAAGTCCCAATAGGAATTTCCTTCCAGTGCTGTTAATGCAAGACTTTAACGTTTCTCTGTCGTCAAATTGACGTCCAATGTTGTACACTCTTCTTGACAAAATTCTTCGTTGATTTTCTATTGGGATAAGTCCGGAGACTTAGCGGGCTAGTCGAAACCTTAATTACTCTCCTATAACTACGAGTATTTCTACTATTGAAAATGTAGTTTTATTAAGAACATTTTTTCTTGGAAAGGTATTGTAAAATAGAATATGTGAACAGATTCCCAAACGAACTACGTTTCACACATAAATTTTCAAAGGAATTTGTGCAGTAATAAGAAATTTCTTTGCAGTTTAATAGGGTATCTTATACTTATTTCCACCGCTTTATAGTAAGGCTACTACAAAAAATGATTCTGATTGTTCCAGTGTCAGATCAGTTGTAGTAAACAACTGCTCTGTAGTCGTCCTCCACAAACAGCGCTAGATTGGTTCCAGTAAACAACCGCTCTACAGTCGTCTCCTGCATGGAGTGGTAGATCGGTTTCGTTGAGCAATCGCTCTACAGTCGTTTTCCACATAAAATGGTATCAGCCAAAAAGAGTATCAAATAGCATGGGAAATATTTGCGTCATAAGAAGCAAGTAGAGCGTGTTATAAGAAGCCAATAAGAAGCTAAAGCGTTTGCTTGCTGGCACCGATCTAGCGCTGTATGCGGGCACGACTGTGACATAATTACTATTGAGCTGTGCCGCGTTCTTCAGGCGCGACTCAGAACAGGCCGAGTCTGAACTCTTTGTTCAAGCGGAGCGACGGGACTGAAGTGGAATAAATATTTTTGTGTGTGACAGACAAGAATTAATGAAACATATTTACAAAGTGATAGCATCTGGTTAAGGTATTTCGATTATGTATAGGATTTTGGACAGTGTTCCCTATGCATTGCTAACGCAAATTTGAATAGATATTGACTTAGTAATGTCTGCCTCACCAGGCACGTCAGAGAAATATAATTTACGTATAAAAATGATGTCACAAACGATTCAAAACTTCCGAATCACTGACAAATAAATGAACCCTAAAAAATCAGATAGCGGTGTCTGATTTTTTGAAATTCATTTATTTGTGAGAAGTTCCGAAGTTTTGGATAGATTTGGATTTCATTTCTATACGTTTTTCATTTTTCCGTGTACGGGTACTTATAACTGTCCATAGTTATGTATGAGTTAGGTGGCTGCTTGTCGATGTTCAATAATCTTTATACCACATTGTCTCCCGCGCCTCTGCGAGCGATGCACAACCGAAGCTCACTTCAGGCGCCCGGTAAGCACTTTCGGCCAGGTGGAGATTCTGTGACGTTCTTTTTAGGGAAGACGAGCGCAATTATTTGGAATCCCAATCTTTTGGCCCGAACTTCAATCTGAGCCCTAATGAGGCTGTCCCTGACATTACTGCTTTGTTTCGCCAAGACGACGACTTATGTTAACAATGATGGTAACGCTCAATTTGTACTCACCCATGAGCGAGAGGCAAAATATCTTCAGGAGAAGCATGGTCGTGACCTGAAACAAAAAAAAATACCTCGTTATAATATTTTCGTGACATAGGCTAGCAAACACAAACTATGATGAAGTTTATTTATGACGAACGTATCTGTTGCATTAAAAAACGCACTTTGATTTGGGAAAGTACAATTAGACACTTTCTGATGTAGACTTTCAATGAGTATTTTTCGTTTGTGCAGAATTTTACTAGAATTTTCAGGCCACTCTTCAAACTTCTGAAAATTGTCAGTCTTGAAGTCCGCGGTTCAATTTCGATCCCATGAAAAAAAAATCTCAGTGCATTTCTTTAATTCTTTCATAAATTGGATTCATGAGCTCAAGCTAAAGTGGGGGCTCGATGGATCAAACGTGCTGACGAGGCGTACAGCATCGTCCGCAGCAGGACTGCCCATGCTGGTCTGGAGACTTGGGGACTGGTCTGGAGACTTGGTCTATGCTGGTCTGGAGACTTGGTCTATGCTGGTCTGGAGACTTGGGGACGAGGCCTGTGGAATTTCGAGCATAACTTGACACCCTGTTCCATGGTACTGACTGTTCAAAGGCTAACACTAAATATTTTCCCAGGAATACCTGCACTGTGGACGAGAAAACACGTGTGGCAATCGGCGCCACCCAGTTGGCCTCTCAGTGACCTTACATTCCAATTCTCCAAAGTGAATTTCAATTCACTGAGCCTCCGTGGGATGTCATTCCATTTCGGTGCCCTCACTCTGCCCAGCTCACCACCTGTAATTTTTGTTGGCACTCAAAATTCCAAGGAGTTGTTGGCGCTGCTCTGAGCCCTGCAGGGGCGGTCTGCCTTGACATCCAGGGCGTTCGCAGAGCAGGAAGACCATAGCCACCCTAATAGCAATCAGTTGTATGTACTCTTCCTCCTTGCAATCTCGTATTTCACGCTCAGCCTTAATATTTGCTACCGGTTTTTATTGGTGGTCAGTGCGCTGAAAATTGAAGGGTTCAGTGGGCTTGGCACGGAGCGGTTGTTTTACAGCTTCATGTGGAAATGTACGCGAAAAGAGGATTAACAAATTTTAACAAGTGAGCAATGAATATCTGAATTCAGGATGGTTTTACTGAATAAAGAAAATACATTGTTGTATCAGGATGAAATATTGCGACGAAAACGAAAGGAAATATGTGAAGACAGATTAGAAAATCAGAGATCTTAATATAATTAATTTCAATGTAATTTAAAAAGGCGTTTTTTGGAAACATTTTTACCTGCCGAAGCTAACAGGTTTCCGCTGCTCAAGGGTCGGTACGGGAGCCACTAGCGAGGGCGGCCATTGGATGCCATGCACAAACGTTAAAACATTTCGGTGTTCACTTGCTTTGAAATTTTAGTGCAATTTTTCTTTGATAGATGTCCATTGGGAAAATTTACGAAATATACTTGTACGGGGAATTAGACATACATACATTTAACAATGTTCATAAGGGAAAAAATTTCTTATCAATGAATGGGTGTGAGTAATCGCAATGGTCGTGACTGAGTGCCAGTTTCATGATGTAGGGTGAAACATTCAATTCTCGTGCCCAGGTCTGCACTCCCATGCTTGGATGGCCCAACACTTTTTCTGTAGACTTTCGATTAATTCTGCTGTGCGGACTCAATTAAAATGTTTTTTATGTTCCTTCCTACTAGCCCGAGCCTCGTAGTCTCCATTGCAATTCTCCAGTTCAGGCGGGATTGTTTTTACAGTGTTCCAGGAGCCCTGAACAGCATTCACAATTTCATTGTTTTTACGACCGGCGCAAATCCTCAGGACATAGGTCATTTTCTTGCAATTTTCACTTGATTTTCAGTCAGCCTTTCACGCTGTCTTTGCGTTTGTGATTGTACTAGAAACAAGCTTCTCGTAACATTTTTAACCCATCTGGAAAGAAGGAAATTAATTGAATAAGTCAAATTTATCCCAGCAGGTCTGGATGACTCAAGAACCAGTACAGAGGCTTTCATGTCGTGAGCAGCCAACTGGAAGCCAAGCTTCAGACGTTCAAGCCGGAACAACTTGAATCGCAGGGACAACGAAGCTTCTAATTATTTTTCAATGATGCATATTTATATATATAAATTTTTCTGTAATCAAAAATAATTTTTTTCCAGATAGTATAATTATAATTTTTGATGCGATTTACGTGTGTTGAAACCTTGATTATAGTTGTTTAACACAAATTCAGTGTGTAGAAGTTGCGTCGGGGTTATGAGTTTTAATCATACGCTTTTCATTCAGATATATCGGGTCGGAAATCACACCTATAATTGGAAAGCTGATTTGTGATTGGCTGTAGAAGTGCTTAGTTTCTCGTCATGCCATTGGTTCATCGACCGATGGGCGGAGCTAGAGAGGAGTTCGATATCATTAATAGCATCCTTTGACCAGTGATGATTTTTTATCGACTCTGTAAGTAACTGAATGCCTCGAGGCGATTTTCTACTTGCACTGGAGACATCGCTAACCTTTTCATGGCCAAATTACTCTCTCAAAATAACGCCTCTTGCGCCGTAGACTTCTATGAGGGAGAGCCGCATAAATTATGATCAGCATTTAATGCATATAAATCTTGCATTTAATGGTGGTATCCAGGAGTTAGATGACACAACATGATCAATTAATGGTGGTATCCAGGAGTTAGATTACACGACATGCTTCTAACTTGTTTTACAGTTGCAATATAGTCTGTTGATGTCTATGAGATTAATATATTTTTTATGGCTGTGGCTTTTTGGTTACTAAGGCTTAAAATATACTGTAGTTATTCGATGTAATTGAAAATATGACAATTTGTTCAAAAATATAATGACGTTGTTCAGAAATTTAGGAAATAGTGTTTACGTTAAGATTGACTTCTAACTACCATGTATTCCCCGAAAAATAATGTTCAAACTTTCGATTTTTACTACTCTGCTTTTAACTCTCTTTTATACGGTAATTAGAAAAACCGAAAAAAAGAATTGAAAAGAATTGCATTTAATTTTTTCCAGAATTTTTCATTCGTTTTATCTTAGTTAACAAGTGAACTACAGGGTCTTCCTTCCGTTAAAAAGATGATTTAGCGACTAACGCATGATCATCCCTTGTTTATTATTTTAGTTGTGCGCATTGTGCATCACAATATGTTGGTTCCAGCCACAGACTGATTCCATGCACAATATGTGCGAGAGTTGCAGAAAATGCCAGCTGCAGACATCGAACAAATCAATTTCTTGTAACTTCTCTTCATTCTAGCATCCGTCAGCATTATACAAATAACTTCTGCGATCAAACGATAGGCATTGATAAATCTAATATCCTAGACTGTTACTCATCCAACTTTGGCCTGTAAATTGTGAAATCTATAAAAATCCGTTAGTCCAAACCCTTCTTTAGCGAAATGCAGAGGGCATACTTACTTAAAATAGTAATCATTAACTATTGTGCATTTTTAATCTGTTTTTATTTTAGCTCTCAAATTCTTACTTTCAGTTTTGCATAAATTCTTATGATTACTTTCCTTGTTTCCAGAATTTGTTCATAATGAGTTCTTAAACTTTAAGAGTTCAACTTAAATGATTTCATGATTGTTTTCTTAATCACTTTTGTTACGAATTTGCTTCTTATAAAAGCTATTCCCATGATTGATTTTTAACAAGATTTTTTCAACAAGGGGTACAAAATGATATGTGTTTTGAGAGACACAAAATATTGCGTGGAATCACTTTTGTGGAAACTCAAACATCAAAACATAAGAAACTTGCATCATGAAAAAGTATTCGCAAACAAACATTTTAAATGAAATGAAGGCGCTGAGAAACCAGCAAAAAAATGTTTGCCGCTGCGTCAGTTCTACGACGTCAGTGAACGATTAAATGTGAGTGAGGTACGAGAACGAAAATTTTCATTGGATGTTCTTCGTGTGATACGGAGAAGTTTTCGTTTTAAGTTTAATCCGGTTGCATGTGTTGAGATTATTTTTTTAAAGTTATTGACGTTCATGGGAAATAATTAAATGGAAACTTGCTGTGTAATTATGTCAGTTAAGATTGGCCTTTTAAATGCCCTTTAAAAGTTATTATACAGAAATCCTTGCAGATTTTATATCTTATTTCGATGTTATTACGATTGTATTCTTACCACATACAAAATGTCCATTTTAAATTCATACATTATAATTATCTTTCGATAATTTTTCATAACTAGCATCTCAAATGAACGATTTTAATCATCGACAAATATCCTCAGATTCATTTGCGCGAATTTACAATCTTGAACGAAAATATGGACTCGCTTACGATAATATCAGTTTGAGTTATGTAAACATTCAAGAAAATGGATTATTTTTGTTAAGGTGGAAGAGGGAACTGCAACGAGAATCGAGATAATGCTCAAAAGTTTTGCGAAGAATATTTGATCAAGGAAATACTCGCATATTACGGAAGCAATATATAATTATAAAACATCGACTTATAACCTTTCATTAAACAACTTATTGCCGCAAGTGTAACATCATTTAGAAATATTTCAGACTTGGATTTTTAAAACTATTTTAGTGGATATTTATAAATGGCTACGTATGGGCCCTAATAAGTTCTATGACTTCCACGGAATATATATATATATATATATCTTTTAAATGTATTCAACTTCGAAAAAAACATGTGTTACCCTGAAAACATTGACCAGGTAAATACTCGGATATTACTCCCAAAAAAAAACGAAAGGAAAAATACACAGGAATTACTCTATGCGAATTTCACTACTGAAATAGAAATCCAAAATGAGCCTCGTGATATTTATATAGTGTCTCTGTCTCACTGGCACATCTGCATCGCCTCATGGTGCACGACACACCACCAGACACACCCCGGCACACCACCAGATATACCTCGACACACCAACAAAAACACCACCAGACATACCCTGACACACCACCAGAAATACCCTGACACACCACTAGACACACCACCACCAATACCCCGACACACCACCTGTAATACCCCGACACACCACCACCAATACCCTGACACACCACCTGTAATACCCCGACACACCACCAGACACACCCCATTATCCCAACACATCGGCCGCCAGCGCTACCAGGCTGGCGTAGAGCGCGCCCTCATGGATCCTCACCCGCAGCTGCCTTCGCCTCTC
>VOMN01041895.1:0-31568 GCA_014899125.1 Orchestia grillus
TCCTGATCCCGGTTCTTCGTCATTCCTCATTTGATTGTAAACGTGTTTCTGATGTAAATTATTTGTGGTAAATGAATGTTTCTAAATGTTTCTAAATAAAACAGAAAAAAGGGTGATGCTAGCAAGCCCATCATTAACGCGTTATTTGATTGCTGTTGCTTCCATCAGTAGTATCCATTCATGAACATTTGACTCAATCTCCTGTATCGTTTGCTTTCGCTTAGTTCGTAGAGAGCTCCAACTTCAGTACGTATATTAAGTAAAACTGAATACAAAACGTATTCCACACACTAGAAAGTGAACACAAAGCACACACCTTATCTCGGTTATTATGCAGGACAAAAACATCTGGCTTAAACGTACCTATTTCAAGTGCTTGATAAATCCTGTGTAGAATTACAGAAGAGTTGCTATTATAATTGTTTGTTATTGTACTTGCAAAAGAAGCAATTTGAGTCATGAGGTCATTTTCAAAAAGCTATCAGTAGTCTAACACCCAACGAATCATTAACACATTGGAGACCGACACGCAACTCGGTGGTCGTCACAGCTTCACAGTATAAGTTGACTCCGTTTCGATCATTCCGTCGTCTTCCATGCATTGCAACTCATCAACACTAACTTGCAATGATTTGGAGAATCAAACTCAGCAGGCAAGAATTGTAGACAATCCTCCAATTTTTGATGTTCCCATTTTATCAGCGCACAAGAGATGAATTTTGAGTTTCTCACTTTTCTAGCACTCGCTTCGTACACACGAGTTCGAATACTCATACCAGTTGCACTCTGGAATGAGTTATTTTAGATTTACTTGTTTTAAACTTTCGCTCAGACCTACAGTGGTGCAAAGACAAGATAAAAGCTACACAACTCAAAAAAACATAAAAAATGTATACCTCAAACTCAAAAGCGCATTTGGAAGCTTCGAAGATTCTAGGCTCCCATAGAACTCAACGAACTCTTCACCGAATGCACTGCAGAAAAACAGTAAAACGAAGGATAAAAACAGAAGAGAGAAAAAAAAAGGTTTGTAAACAAGGTTTTACACTGGGTACGCAAATGATCAGGGTTTCCAGCACCCGAGTTTAATTAATCAAATTATTAGTGTGAGAGAGGGAGAATTGAGATTACGAATTCTACCGTCATGGTCGTTCGGTAACCATGAGTTAAATACTTGTGAGTTCGCAGGCCTGAAAAGATAAAAATCCATGAATTTAATGTGGATACCGAAACTAAAAAAGCTTAATACAACGAGAAACAAAAGCCTAAAAACAATATGGAAGAAAACGCACGTCCGAAAGTATGGTGCGCTAGAGCAATATGCACATGTATTAGTTTCTATAAAGCAAATATGACGTAAGACTTTTCTTGAATATGAATAGCGTTCTCATATGAAGGACTACACAGCTGTGGGGTCACTAACAAAGACTACGCATTTTGACGTTTTTAGGTGAGCAACTGTACATACACTTCACCAATCATTCAAAATAAAAACTAAATCGACCAAAGAATATTTCCATGATCCATAACTCATAACACGTGTTCAATAATGATACACTTTCTTCACAATTTAACAGCACCTGAGACAAGAAGGGAATGAGTACTCGTACAAGCAGGAGAACATGGGAGTCATTTCAGTCGTGTTGTGGTAGGTACGTATTTATGCTGCGACTGCAGTGAGTCATCAATTCTCAGTAAGCATGTGAGTCAGGAATTTCGAATGTTACGCGTGGTGGAAACTAGATGAAACCGAATAGGATAAACATCTTACCATTTTCTATTTGCTTTATTAATTGAAGTATAATTCATAGCAATAATAATATGCATTAGTATCGTCATTTTCTTATGGCTCGTAATTTTATCTACAATTTGTCAACTTTTTAAATATTATTACAGGTGTTATTAATAGCATACAGGCTGAACTAAGAGATATTTTACTTACTCGGCAAACTATAACTACGTTTATGCTTTCGAATAAAAAATCGAACGATAACGTAACTTCCTTATTTCCGAATTGAAATGTATGATAAATCAATGCAGGAGACAGCCAATTGGAAAAGGCTAAAAAGCTTAACACATGATGAGCTTCGGAAGCAGTGCTTTTAGAACGTTTTTCTTCTAAAGAGTCGTGGATTAACCCTGTTTTCCAAGGGAGGTCATATACGGCCTCTTTCAGAGACTTATGTACATGTCAATAACTTGAAATATTTGAACATTACAACTAATCGATTATATACGGTTCATTTGAAAGTATGATGAACTTCACGTTTTTAGGTGTCTATTCCTCTTTGTGAGTGAATTCCGTAATAATTATTCTACTTGAATCGTTTTTGAAATTAAAGCAAAAATTGAGAACATGAAGGGTCAAATAAAGAACCCAAAGGCGTCTTCATTCACATCCTTACACGCTGAGCTAGCATTGGGGGGTTGGGATGCTTACGATTGGAACCTATATGACAGGAACTTTACGATTGGAACCTAAATGACTGGAACTTGACGATTGGAACCTAAATAACTGGAACTTTACGATTGGAACCTAATGACTCAGACCTCTTGGATGTACTAAATCTGTCTGTACTAGTGCTGCTACCTCAAGTCACATTTGTATCTCCTCAAAGGGCAAATCCTTCCCGTGAGAATATCGTGTTGGCACTCGGCTAAAGTTGATGTCAGAAATGCATCACGCAACGCTTCTATGCAATCTGATTCGATATGAAGATGTTTATTACGGTTTTATTACATAATTAGACTGTCAGGTACTAAATGGAAAGGTACACACAAAATTGGATCCATTCTTATATATTAGTATGTTCATTTTTTTCTTATGAATAAGTCCAATATTTTTTCCTATAAACCTCATAGCGTTCAAAATCCGTCAAACTTTTCAATCAGTGATTAAAATTACTGTCAGTTACATCGACCCTAGGTTTTACAGCAACAGGCCACTAATGAAAGTATAAGTTTTACGTTCATTTTCTTCTAATTCACTGAGTCTGGGGTCTGACCCGGGATAGGTTTTTTAAGAGCATTACGTCCATGGTGTTGACAGTCGCCCTCCCACCGAGCCTACGGCTTCAAAACTCGAAGTTAACACGAAATGGCAAATTTTGAAAAATGTTCATCTCAACTATTGCATACGCGGTGTCCGAGTGGTGAGGGGGGAGGGAGGTGAGCGTGAAAAAATGCTAATGATTCATTTAAATGCTCATAATTCTAAACGGCTTTTTAGCTCTTCAAGACGTTCAAAGTTGTTCTAAGAGTTCATTAACGTTTTAGGCTTTCATAACAGTGTTCATAACTGTTCTACCCATTAAAAGTTGTTTTAGAAGTTCACCATTTACAGGCGTTGGCAATTTTCAAGAGGATTCAAAATTGGTCCAGGAGTTCATAACTGTTCTAGGTGTCCATTAAATGCTCCTCACGCTCCTAGCTGCTGTAGGCGTCCATAACGGCCTTGAGCGCACATAACTCTACAATTGACGCGCGTTATTATGGAAGGCGTTCATTACGTCTTACGACTTACGTTACTGCTGGAGGCATTTTGACTGTTCAGGAGGCGTTCTTGGCTGTTCAAGATATACGTTACTGTTGGAGGCGTTCTTGACTGTTCAAGACATACGTTACTGTTGTAGGTGTTCATTACCGTGGTCTCGGCATTGGCGACCGTTGAGGCGGCCCGCTGTTGTGGCAGAGGCAGGGGCTAATGGTAGTGAGATCGGCCCGACCTGCCGAGACAGGCAGGCAGGGCATCGGGAGGTTTTGCAACGGTTGCCGTTGAGGCTCAGACTTGCCCAGAGTGTGTGCACGTTCTTCTGTACGTGCGTGTGCGTGTGCATCACTGATCGATACGTCCGCTGCAAGAGACTCCTCGCCCTCCCTCGTCTATCTCGTGCCCGGCACAACACCTCCCCAACTTCTCCATCTACTAAAAGACTCCCCCTTCCGGCCTGCCCTGCCTATCCCTGCTCCTCTACTTCTTGGCCCCTCCTCGCACACCCCTACTCACATGTCCGCACTCCACGTTTCATCTAAACAATGAGTCGTCTCACTCCTTCATGAATCTTCCCAATCCCCATTTCATCTAGGAATGAGTCTTTCCATTCCCACTCCCATTCTCATAACTCAAAAAGTCATCTAGGAATAATTCTTCTCACTCCCTCTTGAGTTTCCCCGCTCCCTCTCCCTTCCCACCTAAGAATGATCCTCGTTTCCCCATCATCTCCTTCTGATTATGACCGGCCACCCCACGCGCACATCTCTTCACTTAATTCTTCACACCGAGCTATAAACCAACCCGTCTATTCCCTTACGGCATCATGAAACTGCTTCTGTTTCTCAGTCATTTACCTAATTTTCAGGGATTCTCTATTTGCAAACCTCATTCGTCGTTAGAATGCTTAAGAATAACTTGAGTGCATTCGATTACTTCGCAGTTGCCTCCGACCCAACTTTCATCATGCCTTGTGCAGAGAGCTATTGTTCGCATGGAAAGTCTTACTCGAGTAAATATTTCCCTAACATTTTCAGTGTGGGTGCTTTCGTAGTTTCCAAAACTCAACATCAACCCAAGATTCCAGTCCCTTTACCCTTGAATTCTGCCCTGAAACTTTACACACCTCATCGCACGTTCATGCCGATGTGTCAGCCTCGACGACCATTCAGTCGTCCTCCTTATAAGTAGAGCGTTAGATCGGTTGCAGCAAGCAATCGCTCTATCTTCTGATTTGCTTCGCATAACACGCTTTATTGGCTTCTATCGACAGAAATATTTTCTTCTTGAGACCTTTCGGGGCACCACTGCACTCACTTCGTTAACACCTATTTTCAACGCCTCAGAGCCAGTTTACGTGAAACCAACCCCGTTGCCCCAACAAGTGCTTCACTTCAATGGTACACCACCACTTATTATCCCTGGGGCCACAGAGCTTCATTAAATTTCCTTCAGACTACTATTCAATCGAAAAGTTGCCGGAACCTACTTTATTTTGAAAAAGAAAATACATGAACAAGCAATTAGCACGTGTTTTTACAAGATAGTTTACTCTGTTTACTCCCACATTTGGACCTAAGAGTTTAAATTACAATTAAAGAAGAATTTCACAGCCTTTTTTTCCCTACGGCAAAAACTAGGTTAGATATTAATTTTTGAAAGTACTCCAGAGAATGAAAGCAGTTAACATCTCAAGCTTCATCAGCTTTCTAACTAATTAAGTAATTTTTAATTCAGATGCGAGCGTTCATGCTTAAATCATGCAACTAATCGAATGGGAAAAGGTACTTGTACAGCTTGCCCGCTACTGCAAAAGACTGGGTTCCACATTAGCAAATTTTTAGCAGGATAGTTTCACCAAACAGCGAGCTGAGCAGGATTCCTTGCATTCCTTCCTTCTCGTATTCATTGGACACCCGGACCTGGCCACACTGGTGTGCTGCCTTTTAGGAATGTCGGGTTTAATGTTCCTTTCACAAGAGAAGTACTCCGCCCCGAATCGAACCCGGGACCTTCCGAAAAGGAAGCAGGCACGCTACCACTTGTGCTACGGAGCCCCCAGGGTCACAAACAAACGCTCGTCTCACTCATCGTGTACACAGCGCCGCATCGCTAACACTCGGAACAGATATAATGGCAAGTCTGGGGAACACTTGGCAAAACCACGCGCTCAACACGGGTTTGTTCGCGTCTACACGTCGTGCGCGACGTGCAAACACCGCCGATGACGACATCAGACACCGCCAAAGACGACATAGAACACCGCCAAAGACGACATAGAACACCGCCAAAGACGACGTTGCACCGCCAATGACGACGTAGAAAGCAGCCAATAAATGAGATCAACTTGGACAAAATTTTGGACATAACTGTGCGATTAAGAAATTTCATTCAAGACTGACAATCCGTCGATGATGCACGTGCACTGACGGCAATCATTCATTGAATAAAAATCTATCAAGAAGATGATTCATTTAATGTTATTGAATGGTATTGTTATTGTTATTGATTCATGATGAGAAATTTTCCAATGTAACATTGAAATGACTCTTAAAAAAGTGTATCTAAAGGAATTTTGAAGTTAATTTCAACAAATTACATTTCAAAAGCAAGAGATCAAAAAACTTTTCCAGAATTTTCGTTTTTTTGTTGAGGTTATAATGAGAGTCCAAAATTAAAATAAAGTAGCTACAGCGTGCTCAGATATGTTCCAAACGAGTCCGCAGCGCGTATACCCTACGTAAATACAAATAACTTTATGTACATAATTAAGTTTGCCATTTCAACACAGTTTTAGATGGAAACTCGTTTGATGATATATTTATAAAGTAATTTTACAGTACACGGAATGAAAATCACGACGTTTCTCCGCTTATATTATCAGATTCGCTTTGCAAAAAGTAATAAGCCTTTTGCATTACAGCGTGTAATAACAAATCGATCAAAATGAGAGTGCGAGGAAATTTTTTTAAGATTTCCAAAAACTAAGAGGACAAAATAGCTACTTTCTAACCTAGTGTGCAATTTATTTTAGTTACCCTCGACGCTTCATTAAATACGAGCAGTATCACGTAAATGGCAGCGCAGCCAAATGATGTTCCGGCCATGTAATACAAACTCTTCAATGTGACGATGACGGGAAAATCTAGAGACAAAGATTTTTGAATAAATCGACCCAATTGAGAAAGAGAATGTACGTGAAATCCAAATCTGTAGTACCTTAAAATGATATGACCTATCCATGACAAAATGTTTAAAAATTTGAATTGTGTATAAAGCACAGGAGTGACCGGGACCTCAGAAAACACAGAAGCTTTCCGTTAGGAGATACGGATGCGATGAAATCACTTTACTTGAATGACGAAGTCCAGGAATGACGAAGTTCAGGAATGACGAAGTCCCGGAATGAACGGAGCTTGAGAATATAGAAAATTTCCCCCAAAGAACAGAGGTCTGAGACCACTTCCTATGAATGAACATAGCGAACAATAACAGAAACATTAGGAGCTAAGATAGTAACTAGGCCACTTTACATACGTGAACATGGCAAAATTTTGGAATGATGAAGTTCAGGAAAAAACAGAAACAATAACAGAAATATCGGGATGCAAAAAATACAGAGACGAGGCCTCTTTACACAAGTGAACTTGGCGAAATCTTGGAATAAAAAAGTCCATGAAAAAGCTGGGACAATAACAGAAACTTGAGGAGACAAAGATGCAGGGATGAGGCCACTTTACATAAGTGAGCCCGGCGGAGGCCGCCCGCCTCACCACGCCCTCGGACGCAACAATGCGGCAACGCGGGCCGGGCGCCTCAGGGGCTGCTGGGGCAGACGGCCGGCACAGCGGGGGTGGCGGCTGTAGCTTTTACGAGTCCCCGAGTTCAATATCAAAATAAACTTGCAGTAAATGAAAGTTAATGTGCTCCAAATCAAATAGTATTTACTTCAAATGAATATTAATTTGTAGTAAAGGAAAATGACCACGCTCTAAAAGAAATGGTATTCTCTTCGAAATGAATATCAATTTGCAGTAAATGAAAATTAATATGCGCCAAATGAAACGAAGTTTACCTCAACAAAAATCATGTCACAGTAAATGAAAATTAATATGAACCAAATGAAATGGAATTAGCTTCAAGTGATATATTGATTTACACTATATGAAATAGAGAAGAGCCTTACTCTGAATCGGGCACACAACAAATCAATTTTCAGCTCTCAGGTCCCTGTCCGAAAGGTTTGCTTGGAATTTCAGAATTCATCAACACCAGATTCAGTGGAAGCTCCATGATTTGAAGAAAAAGTAACTACTTTTTTAATACCAAAAGAGTATGTACACCAATAAAAAGTGTTTAAAAAACATTGATAATATTCACTTAAATAAACCCTCGCTAAGATCCGGATAACATCAATTCGAAAGCGACTTCATATACAAACGCGCAGGGCGATTCAAGGGGAAATAGGGAGCACGATTTCGTTGCATTACGATTTCGCAAACGCACGTACGTGACGTTGCCGCAGAAAATATGGGCCATATCAAACACAACAACATCGAGAGCAAGTCAAACATGAACTTTGACGAACAACAAGAAAACTGCATGCAAAGACTACAGTAGCGTTTTTGACGTGCGAGGCAAGTTAGCAAAAGAAAAATGTAGAGTAACATATTGTGAATTGTTCTTCAAATTCGTGACGAATAAAGAACACGTGGTGATTAAAATACTGCACACTAAGATCTACTCATGAGTATTTTACTGATTATCTTTCACGAATGAATTAGGTACGCTTGAATTTCGGTGAAATGTTATCTCATAGACGTTTAACACCAGAAAGGAGGTCTAAGAAATGTAAGCATAGATGCGATATGGATATCGTAAAAGCAGCGAAGATACCAACCGCATTACGAAGAGACCAGAAGACAGTAACTTTATCATAAGCTGTACCGTAGCGAAGACATAATTTAGATTTAATGCTCGGTCAAATGTCACAATTCAACCCGCAACTAAATGCTTCACTACAAAACGTTCACACCTGCAAACTCAGGTATTGTTCTTCTTGTATTGAATATCTTAACAGGATCTGTTTGTATCACACCACCCTATGCACAACAGAAGCGAAACTCCTTCTTGCAGTAGGGTAGACATTGGAGCATGAGATTTTATTCGAGAAATTTCTTCTAGGTGCACGGGTAACAGTCCTGAACCTTGGTGGACCTGTCACCATTTAGCCATTTACGGCTCAAATTATTTTCTAGTTGACTAACATTTTTTCATACTAGACTCTTCCACATTTTCTCCCGAAGGTCCATTAATGCTATATTGAATATGAATCAAACAAAAACAGGAGAACCACATCGTCTGTCAATGGGCTGCATCTTGGTTTTAACAAGCACACAGCACAGTATTTATGTAACAGTAATTATATCAAGTGCGCCGAATTCGGGACGTGGGGCAGTAAATGGTTAATACCTGCTCGAGGTGTAGGAGGCACTGGGTATGTGGGCTATCCCAATATAGACTTCATCCCCTCATGCTCTCGATCGCGCCCACAGCCGTAGATTTACAGCCCGAACGTATTTGTGTTCATGCCACATCTATGAAACCAAAATTATTTTTCACGATAAAAATTGCGTTTCCGTCACAGCGATGTCGGTCTTAATTCGACCTAGCACTCCTCCAGTTACATAAAACTTCAGATCTGCAAATGCACAATGCAGCCCAGAAGCCAATTCGTGTTGTTGCACCCAAGAGCTATGATGAAGCAAGAGGAATCCTATTCCATGATCGAAATGGGGCCGCAGATAGGATCGTAACCGAATTGAGAGCACTTTTGAAAAGTTTTATTGCAGTTAATACTTGAGCTTGCTGGTTGAAAATATGGGTACACCCAATAAATTTAAACACATGTATCTGTTTTTTTCCTTGTAGAGTTAGAACGGGCCTGCATCGTGGCATTCAAAAGACTATAATTCGAAGGATATGTCTCTACTTACTCACTTGTATTAGGCGAGCATTTACGAAGAATAAAAATTTAACATCTATGCAAAGTGTTCTGAGCTATCTCAGAAAAACGGATAAATTCAGCAATCGGTACATCCTGAAATTAGTTCTACAACGAAGAATTTTCCATACATAATGCATGGCCTTAATATTCTAGACGTCAAATTAATAATGAATCACCAATTTGGTCACGAAAATAATAGAATTTATTTTTTTAAGCCTTAGTTGAATAGAATCAACTATGCTCAGATAAATATTTGTAAAGCTAATTACTCAAGACCTATTCTAAAATGTAGCTATGATATGAATTCATTTTAAGCCATAAATAAAAGTTAATTGAATTGGAACTTTATTGATTATGCAAGGATTAATTTCAACTACAATTCATATGCACCAGTCAAACGATGGACTCATTTCGGCTCTCCTCAGTATTTTACAAACACGGTAGCTGCTCTTTTAACAGTGGGCTACTCTCAAAGCCATAAAATTTAAGGAGCATTAGCGGTAGCCCACGACTCGAGCCTGAGCAGTACGTAACTAACTGCTCAAATTTGTGGTCAAAACCGCAAGGAATATTTTTTCTTCTTATTGTGCGTGGACTTACGGGCCTCACCTGTGTTTGCCGGACAAACCAGCGCAGGTGTGTACTCAGCATATGTCAATGCATCGTGATATCGCTCATAAGAATTCTATTTACTTGTGCAGTGTAGGTTACGAATCAGTCCATTGAGTATTATTTAGATCACAATCGGTGAACGGTAAAATTTAGGTCACTGTCGTCATTCTCATAGATCTCCGCTGATAATAATTGCCACATGACGAGTGAGATGCTACTAAGCTAAGGTTTGTAGAGTCCTATTGAATATTAATTTGACGTACGCAACCTTGGAATCAATCTTTTCCAACGGAAATTGTCTCGTTCTATTTTCCTGCATCCATTACTAATGAAGCCTCGCTTCGAGTACCCGTCCACATTTGCGTACAATTGTACAGCAGACACTTCACTCTCTGGTTAGGTGACGAGCGACAATAGAAAAACCGCTTTTGTTCCTATATTGATATTATTCTACTCAATATCAGAATGGGAACTGATAACCAGGTATTTATTTTGTAGCACATGAACATTTCTCTCCAAAATATGTACTTTGTGTGAAAAAATTAATTGGGCGTTTGAGTAACCGACCCCTGCTAGGCTCCTGAGTCTCACTTAACTACAATCCTCGGATTCATTGTAAGAAGTTCTGATCCTCTTGTATGCGATCTTATGGCAATGACGTATTTAATTTACCTTTCTCAGCGGTAGCAGTCTGGCCAGGATCGAACGCCAGTATGAGAGACAAGGAGGCTGTCCCTTGCGAGACGGAATCTTCGGTTATGCACACAATTCGTACATTCTTGCCTTCCAAGTTCTACTGCGTATGTCACTAACATGTTTTCCCTGGTAAGCCCTTTGCCAAGCTCGTCTATAAGGTTCTTCCGCCAGTGGAACGGTGCTGTAATATCATTATGCATCGAATGAGAGAAATCTTCGAAGGTTTTGCCAGGTTTAGACTTAAAGTTATACCCGTACTAATATTTAAAGGTAATGCAAACGGAAAAATGTGGACTCAATTCCGGGACAAAACCGAGCCCAAGCGCCATGTCATTTTGGGATCGCGGTTATGAAATAACAAACCGCGGTACCCTCAGAGTAAGTACACCACGGTACTCAGCCAAGCTGCTCCAAGACAGCTAACTAACTCTACCATAAAAATTACAGTTCTACCTTACGTTTAAGATATTAATTAATCATTCGGGCGTTAAGCGCAAAAAAGAAGGGTGCATCAAACGACAGTTTCACTTCAAATTTGTCGTTACTTGGTGTGCTTAGGTTAGAATAAAGTAATTTAGCCAAGTGGTGACCTCATTTTAGCGTTTCAGTACTAAAATTTCAATCTATCAACGCAATTAATTTTTCATTTCGGAGTTTCACCCTTTAAGTTCCAAGTTTTTATTATCCAATGTTTCGTTATGTTCATTTCGAATTCGTTGTTAATAATGAGCTTAGAGCTCGAAACGTTCAAATTAAGATGTTTTTGAGTTTCCGCTTCTCACTCAGTTTTTTAACCAAAATGCTAAGCAAGAAATAGAAGACTCCAAATACAATTTTTCTGACGTTCTGCATATATATGTATATATATATATTCATGCGTTTGCTTGCATCGGCTCAATTTTCTTGCCCGTATTACATTTGAAAAATTGAACGCAGATCAAGAATAAGAAATACTTCATTGTTTTTCTTATGCGCTGTATCTGATACGTCAACAAAAATGAGACAAGTGTTCAAAATCTCAGAGGCAATTTAACCCTTTAGGAGCGAGCTTATTATTTAAATGAACGAAATACTAAGTTAATAGTCATTCATATTTTGTGCACTTGTGTGCATATTCATCCTAATTTTGAATGAAACAATAAGAATTTAAGACGAAACTGCACTATTTCTCATGCCCTTCAAGAATGACAGTTGTTTGTATAAAGTAAATACAAGAATTTATTCACGGAAGTCAGTGCAAATATAACATATGTACACGAGCACAGGCCTGATAAACCGCTGATAAAGGTCCATAGGGAAAGATATCATCTCCCTAGGTACTCAGTTACCAGTGAATTAATCAGTCTCCTTGATTGACTTCCGCCAATATAATTACTACCTGAAAACTGTGATGCACCTCTCCTATACTATTTGCTCTTCGATGGTCATCAATAAGTACAATACCTCCGCACGATTGGGACACTATAATAAAATCCATACTATGTATTATAATAAAATTTATACTTTGTATTATAATAAAATCTATACTACGTATTATAATAAAATCTATGCTATGAATTATAATAAAATCTATACTAAGTATTATAAAAGCCACGTCTGTCTGTCCGTAGATCTGTACGAAGAAGCAGTTTTTCTGTATTATGAAGGAGAAACTTGAATATCAGTATTATATTTATAGGGAAAATTTAGTTCCCGTTTAATAAATTTATTCAATTTTTCAAACTTTTCTTTCAATTTCTCTTCCGGACTTTATAGAAAACGATGATGTATAAGTGTTTTACGTATCTATTATACTATTTCGTTATTTTTCTCTACTGAGCAGCAACGAATAACAGAATTGTAAATAGGAAAAGCACGAAAGCTGTACATTGGTAGCTGTAATACAGGCTACTATTTTTCAAAGGAATTATTATACATTTAACCCATGGTGCACGCACAACCATATCACATATTGTGCAGGTTCTCCCTTAGAGATGAAGCAACAGTAGCAATCACTAAACATAGGATGGTTTGGCGAACATACCATAACAAAAGTGAAATAACACCACAATCGGTTATCTGACACGATCAATTGAATGCTTTTACTGACCAAGATCCGAGAGCTACACTCCTTGTATCGTAACTCAAAACATCCAGCAAAACTGATTCTCAATGTAATTTTGACAAGCATTACATACTGTACTATTGTGAACTGAAATTGGTGCCACCTCTATGTCTAAATTAGAAGTAAATTGTACACAAACTTACATGAATCCTTTCCAGATTAGCTCACTCTCTTACACCAACTCACACTTACGAATTGAGCCAATTCTTAATCGCAAGTTGAAATTTGTTCGCAAGTTGAAGCAAATTTTCCAAAAAATATGTGTTTGTGAGGCGAATTTTCCGTGTGAGGAGGGGAGTTCGAAAGTCAAAGTTCCGATGTATGAACAACTACTTTTAACACCGAACCCAACTTAGTGTGTTCGAAAAACTGTTATGCATTGAAGCTCAGCAGTAATCGTGTGTTTATGCTAAGGTGAAGAAGTCAACGGTGGCTTCGAAATGACGTCTTTATGGTCTAAAATTACAACCTCCATGACTGTTACAACGATATTCTCCTGCAAGGATGATATGCCTCGAGACGCATTTCCCTGTTCCAACACCACAATTGGATACACGAAACTCACGCACTATTTTTTTATGAAAAATTTTACACTTTGTTTACCATGGCACCTCGGAAATAAATTGTCACTCAAATCAAGATTACCCACAAGTAGATGAAGAGCTATTGGTGTTTTGTATTCATCTTGATGTTGAAGATACAAGAAAAAATTTCGTTAGCCTAGAGAATTTCATTCTGTTTAGACAAATTCGATCGCATTCGTTGTAATATAAATTATGTATGTGAAAACTAATTCAAGCAAGGAAAAAATCAGGTTTGTGTTAATCTTTGCCACGCATTTCTATAAAAAGGGCATAAAAATTTACAAGTTGAACAAAAAACTACAAAGTTATAATCCAAAGTTAGGTAACATAATTAAACTCTATTTAACGAGCCTAATTATACAGCGTTTTGTGAAAACTAACTCATAAAAGAAGCTTTTTGTGAGACATTCGCACTCGAAGCGTGTGTTTATCTTTTTTGGAACACCCCAAATGTTCCTTCTTGGTGCCAGAAATAGACACCCACAGGGAATGCGGAGCTTTATTAGAATGGGAGTTTTAGTGTCTGCGCTGCACATCAAAGTACGTAGGTTCAAACGCTATCTAATGTCTCTTTCTTACAAGCTCTTGTAAGTATGGCACCAAAAACCTGCCTAATGTTTCTTGCTTACAAGCTTTTGTAAGTATGGCACCAAAAACCTGCAATAAATCCGTCATGTTCATGTGTTTAGTTCAATGCTGCTGTACATTTGATCGTCTATTTGATTACTTCCAAAGACTTTAAAACATTTACAAATTCAAGTAGTCTTTGAAAGGTAAGACAATGTACACTCGCATTAATATGCTACCGTACTTTAATACAAGTATTTGTTGATAGACTAACTAATTTAAAAAAAACTTATATCAGGGAACTAATGTTTTTCAATTTTGTTCATATTCTTATTGAAAAATTCTCTAAACGTTTGAATCTGTTGTCACTTTGAGCTACGGGATTTTAGGTGACTGAATATATTCGTTTGGACTATGAATAAAACTGAACATACATATATGGTGATGCATAGCTCCGATTAGCAAAAGACACTGACAGGTATTTCAATTCTAAAAAGTTATCTTTTTTTCTCCAAAACATCTCTGAAAATTGTGCTTACAGTCAATCCTTGGAAAAAGAGGCCTTTTAGAGTTATAATTTTCATGGCAGATGATTCACTAACTCACGTTTATTTTCAACAACGGTGTTGTAATAAGTTCACTTTCGGTCGAATTCTAATAAACACACAAGGGTTATCCCGAGAAATTGATGGTTCATAAATGGCCACGTAAAAGTTCAGTTCAAGCGTCGAATTCCCAGTAGAGAATGACAACTCGCTTGAAACATTGTGATGCACGAGCAGGTCTGCGCCGTACAGCCAGGCAATATGAGGTCCCTGGCTGATATCAGAGACGAGGATTAGTCACTCAGTTGTAGCAGAATAAACCTCTCGATTCTTAAAGGCACCACTGTGCACTAAATAAAAAAATACGCTCAGTACATCAAGTAACAACTACATTAAAAATAAAAAACATATCGGGCATTTAAGGCATTTATATGAATTTAGATTGGGCTCACCCAGCCATACGTAGAGTACGTTAGGATAGCACAGAGCGCATAAAAAGAGTGTGCACGATATAGGCAGCAGCCGCTTGCTGTGGGGATGCGTCAAATATGCCGGTACCGCCCAGCGGATCGATCTGTCTCCTCCACCACCACCGGCGCCGCATGGATGGACTGGCCTTCTTATGTGCACAGCATCCTTGAGGGTCATCCACCTCCTGGTGGGCACAGCATATTTGCACACTTGAGGGTTATCTACCTTCTGATGTGCATAGCATACTTACACACTTGAGCGTCATCCACCATCTGGTGTGCACAGCATACTTGCACCCTCGAAAGTCACCCACCTTCTGGTATGCACAGCATACTTGCACCCTCGAAAGTCACCGACCTTACAGTCCACAGCGTACCTTTCTACACTCCCAAGACAGGTCATCGACCTTCGCCGTCTTAACGTGACAGAAGAGATCAAGAGTCATGTCTCAAGAGTCTACAGTCCTTTCACAGCTTCGTATAGTCTGCAAATGTTGGCCATATCACGGCACTCACTCAGCCATTCGCTCTAGCGTTATTCGCTCTCTTTTCACGACTTCACGTAGTCCTCGGCCTCACTTGAGACCCTAGACGCGAGGGATGAGCTACCTGCTCAGACGTTCGTAATGATCTCACATTTTTGGACTGTCAGTCTGTGAACTACCGTTAGTCATACACGGGCCATTAATTACAAGGCAGTTACCAGGGTTATCACAGTAACCGTATGTCGAAAAGCTTGGTCGAGGAAACTCGTCTAATCAATTCAAATATTTGCACAGATGTGTTGTGATGGTGTTTGTGTGTCATTAAATCCAGAGCTCTACCATCGTGTAGTTTGATGTACATTTTCGGCAGCTGATGAGTTATCCACACAACAGTATTGACAACTGGCCAGTCTCCAAATACTTCACAGCTTTCACAGGTAATTACTTCACAAGTAATTACTGATTCACTGGAGGAAAAAACATAGGAAGTAATTCTCAACCATTTACAACCCACGTACCGAATTAGGTTCACTCAATATACATAATTGCTTTTAGACATGCTGTGTGTTTGTTTGAACAAAAATCTAATCAACCAATAGGGAATAATGTCTTTCTGTGTTTGTTTTACACGCAATTGATGAGCCTTCAAAAAATACGTACAATATGAAAGAACTCAATTCACAATTCGAGCAGCCGAGGGTTGAGCAGAGGAAGTGCGATGAGTTGTGAGCGCTGTGACCTACACGGTAAAAATCTCAGGGGTAGGCCCTTGGAAGTCAGTTAAGAAACCCTCACTGTCGTAAAAGTCCCCTTCTCGCATCGCAGGTACTTGCACAGTTTACTGGCAATAGGTAATGTACTCACACTCGATGTACTCATCACCCTTAACCTCTCGGAGCCGTCAACTCCGAAGCCAGAATCCGACTAATCCTCTGAAGCAGGACGGCGGGTTCCCGTCGCACGACATTGCTTTCTTAACTAAAATGAACCGACATTTGGGCGTTCAGTTGAAACTCCTACAGTCCACTGCTCGGGTGTAAATTTTGCATGGAAGTCACAGGCTTGATGAAAAGAGAAGTAAAATATCAAGCGCTTGGTTTTATTATCCATCTCATTGCCACAGTCGAGTTGAGGACTCAAGTGCTTGCCTTGCACATAAAAAATAATTTACTCCGTTATGAGTTTCATGCACAAAGTGCCGCTCTTAACACATCTAACAACGCTCCATATCGTTGCAGTTCAGTAATGAACAACTCCAAGTAATGAACAACTCCAACGAGAGACGAAAAAATTGAACACACACGTTATAAATGAATCGAATTCATCCATGATGTTCAAGGAAGAGAATTCAGGTTATTCACGCATTATTGAAATACTCCGAGAAGCGCACGGCACAGGGACAGCAAAGGAGAGAACCACAGCGGCACTAGAACTGCATCGCGTGGTCTGCATGACCCCCTCCACTCCCCTCCACACGCCCCGGGGGTCATGCACCCCCACTACTGCACGCAGTCGCTCAGCAGGTGCTCCTCTGGCTGTCGTACATCATGATCACTTCACGCAATTATCGAAGCCTCGGTCAAATTATGTTCCTGAGAACTGCACGGATGTTGCGCGAGGCTCGCTCTTGGACGCGAAAACTTACGAGAGCACGAGATGAAAGCGAGCCAAGTCCTTTTAAGAAATGGAATACAAAGTGAGCTTTGAGGATGATAGGCTCCCATGAACCCAATAAGGCCGAGTGACAGGTCTAGTCGCCGAGTTGAGTGTTGCCATTATCAAGGTTATGAGCGTAATGGCGGGCTTCAACTCACATTATGTGCGTAATAGCGGGCTTCAACTCACATTATGTGCGTAATAGCGGGCTTCAACTCACATTTTGCGCGTAATAGCGCGCTTCAACTCACATCTTAACTTCTAGTAATGAATGTGACGCGTAAGTCACGTACCACAGTTTACTCATTCACATTTTTTGTTCATTCAAACATTCTTTCAACACGCAAACACCAAACAACGGAAAAAGTCAGTTTTCAGTGAGAAATAAACTATATGAATGGATTAAGCATTTCTGTTCGAGGGATCTAAATGGAAAGTATAGTTTAGCACCACAATGCATTCGGCAAGCGGCATGCCAGGGGCGAGCGTCTCGCAGAACAGCACATTAATGGAACCGAACTCAAGTAACGGCAACGGGACTTCCCGTTACGTTCCTTGCTTCGATCATCATTACCCGTAAAAGTTACACGAGAAATAACTCGGTCTCTACAAGGTTGAATGTAGGTAAAAGTTGATCACTTGGATAACACGAGGTAACTGTGCAGCGCCAACAGACACTCAGCACAACCAGCTGGCAACAGGAGCAATAGCGCCAGCTTCCAACAGAAGCAGCAGCCCCGGCTGGCAACATAAGCAGCAGCACCAGCTGGCAACAGAAGCAGCAGCACCAGTTGGCAACATAAGCAGCAGCCCCGGCTGGCAACAGAAGCAGCAGCCCCGGCTGGCAACAGAAGCAGCAGCACTAGCTGACAACAGAAGCAGCAGCACCAGCTGACAACAGAAGCAGCAGGGCTGGCAAGGGACTGCCAACGCCCGTAGCACAGCTCAGAAGTCCTCCTCTCCAAGAGAGCAGCGGTACATGTGCTCCTTCCCTCGAAGGGAGCTGATGCGCTCTGCAGCGCCTCCAGTCGCTGCGTGTCTAGCGAGACTCCCAGACTGGAAAGTTGGACTACGAGATGCTGCTAAATCCGCCTTCACGTTTGCAGGGCCTACATGTTGATGACAAAATAATGCTAGTGTGCTGTGCATGAATTAGTAGTAAGTGATAGGGAACGATTGAGAATAATCCGAGATTACGAACACAATCTGTTCCAAAGATGAATAAACGCAATGCAAAATGTAATTATGAGAAATTTCCTCAGTGGCTCAGAATGTGAACTGTGATTTGATCACAGAATATAATTTCAGTATAACTGTCCTTTAACTGAAATAATAACAACGATTGCAATAATAACAATAATTCAAACAATAATTCGAATAAAAAGTTCGAACTCACAGCGAAGTAGAAAACCCAGGAGTCGACATCCTTGCACAGAAATATCTACTCGGAATTTTTCTTAAACTCTAACCCTACAAAGGCATGACAACTACCCTGCACTTGGAGTCCCTGTAAACAAATGAATGCTTTGCAAACGAGATTAGAATAGCGGGCGCAGCCCCTGGAGAAGGGCACCAGAGAGCGAGTTGGAGTAGAGAGGCAGGAGGCTACCGCGCCGGGTCCGTGCAAGTGACGCGGTTGCCTCCGGATGGTCGGCATGCCTGGGCAGCGCAGCCACCTCGAGTACCTCAGGTGCGACGGCGTGCCACGCGTACGCTTCATAGATCAGTCTTGGTTAACACGTTTTCTGTGATGTGACCCACCAATGAATTGTTTCACCCTTAGAAAAATAGTATCGTCGAAAACGTGATATGGGACAAATAAAATGAAGGGTTAAATGAAGCATTAAAATAAAGCACGGACCAATGCCTCAAACCGTATTGAAGATTTTAATTACCGTAAGGAAGAAATACCCCTTTCAGCCTAGCAAGAATGAAGTATATGGTCAAAGATAACAACAGGAAAACGCTGGTTCTCTTCCACTATGTAAACCGGACGGGAATGTAACGTTTCAAAACTGAAGTGATAAGAAAAATTCTCATTGCAACCCGTGAACGCAATTTCGAATTTATTTTAAATCAGTTTATTACAGAACTTCTTGATCTACATGAATCGTTTCAATTATACTTGGTTATTCATACTCTCTAATCCTTCCCTTTTCCTAATGATTTACATAAATTCTCGGCATAAACTCGCCCGCAATAACGGGCAACACGAGCCGAGAGTCGCTAAAAAGTAAAGGCCAGCACCACACCGCAGGTCGCACCGTCGTGCTCGCCACTGGCAAAAACAAAGAAGCATCATCCGTCGACCTGCCGCACGCGACTGCCACGGTTCCTCGAAAACGGAAAGCGAAACCAGGAGAGCACTTGAGGCAGTTGGCGTTTGGGGACAAACTGGAACAAATATCAAGGCACTTCGAGAAGTAACAAAACTCACAAGTTCAAGTAAAGTCGTGATTGTACTTAATTAGACTCTAACAAATACGTGTTTGTACTTATTTAGACTCTAATAAATACGTGTTTGTACTTATTTAGACTCTTATTTAGAGCCAGGAAGCCCAAAACGATTGAGGATCAGTTTCACTAGAGCGTCATGTATGTACCCGCTAGGACGACATTCTCGAAAAAGTGACGTCCTGATTATTAAGTAATTATTTCAACCTAATAATGCATACCTCCAAAACTTCACTACACTCTTGAGCATGGAGAGCTATGTATGCATCAGTCTCTCTTCACAAGCGCGTGTAGTACTTTATCATTCTCAGGGAATAAAATTATTTTTACTTGCTCAGGAGATTAAAAATTTTACGATTTATTCATAAATATGCCCGTTAATTTTCCTTCTTCCATTCGCAGCAAGATCACCTACATACATAGCGAGCTACACCAAATGTTAAGCATTAAGAACACTGTACCTCCAGAACACTAACACTCCCCTGCGTGTCCGGAGAAGCCAAGAACCCTAAATGAAGGTCAACCTCATAGCTGGGTTCGAAATAGAACAAGGAAAATGACATCTACGATTGATGGGTTGTCGTTTTGTGACAGACGAAGTGACGTCTTGGTTAGTAAGTAATCAATTCTATCTGATAAGCTTACTTTTATTTCACAATTTTGATAGATATAGATGAGTTTGCATAGCACTAAATACATAAGCCACTAGTGACACAAGAAGATGTGAAATTATACATTTAGATGTCGTAACCCGCAAGACAATTTATTTAATCCCAATTTTGATTGCAATTCTCAGTTTCTTCACAGCTTGCAAATGTGAAATTATATAAATTATTTTCTAAATCTTTTATTATTTGAAAGGTATATATTGATTAACTTATCCTAGCGTTAGCTTCAAATCGAGAGGCGTGATGTGCTGTCGAAGTTAAACTCTCGGTAAATTAATAACTGACGCGCAACATACACGCATGAGTGAAAGACACGCTACGTCGTCTGTTCCTCCATACTGTAAGTGTGTGATCAACTGTACAAACTACGTCTTGAGGATAGCATTCCCTCGCATTTTTCAACCAACATTAGGAGAGAATGCGCGTAAAACCGAGGAATAGAATGCGTTCGCTTGCCGATGTAGTCGTACGCATTCCCATTAAATTCTAACCCGTTTTTATAGGACATTACCTGACAGTACAGCTCAAACACGGGAACACTTAAGCCAGAGCGCAGTGCGTTGTGAATATAAGATTCACACGTCGGCATTTTTACAGCTCAGCAGCCAAAGCTTCACACACGTACCAATTGATACCCAGATACATTAGTTCCAACTTGATTGTGCCAGTTGTCTTGATCACATGCATTATTAGTAATTACACTTGAATAGTGGGCGTAAATATTTTGTAAGATTTTGAGTTAGTCTTGGTTTTATGTATACAGGAGACGTTTACCGAGTATGACACCACCATTTTTTGCTTGGGGCATCGAAATTTCCTAAGTTTTTCCAGGAGTCTTGGATCATATTAGGAGCGCCACCACGACCGGGATATAATGTTCCGAACCATTGCTAGGTTACGAAATTTGAAGTATGCTCGCAGTGACTATGCCTTGCAGTTGCCTGAAATAAGATTGATATTCTCTAGACGATCTCTGTTAGGTTATCAAATTAAGTTGGAGTAGGAACAAAATGACGATATGTACGCTCGCTTTACTTGTTCCACAACTCCGCTCTGCAGTTTCGAATGTATGTACAAACAGGTCCACTTGGGCTAGTCTAAGAAAAGAATAAGAAAAGTTTCGTTGGATTTAACGAGATACGCCTGCTAAATATAGAAGCATATCTCGGTACAGATCACTCGGCAATAAAGCAAACTTATTATTCGTGAATGTTGATATTTTACCTTGAAAATAAAACTTTCAGCTCGCCAGATCTCACTCAGGTTACCTCACGGTCTTTGTATCTGATGGATGACAGTCAATTCGAGAAGAGCAGGTAAGCATGTCAATTCAACCCATCAATCAAGTTATCCCTCAACAGATTTTACGAATAATTCGTAAATAACAAATCACTGAAGGAAAGTAGGTATATGACGTTCTATAACAACCAAAAATTTCTACATACGGAATGTCTTCTTGATAGATACGAATCGCTTAGTTCTATACTGCTCTATGATGCACCACACGCGATATTATTCTTAACAAATAAGCGATATATCACTGATCAGAATGTAGAAAGATAGCAAACACTCACAAGCACACCTTCAAATTTCAAAACACACAAGTGTCGCCCGTCAAATCCAGCGCTGATTGTGGAAAAACCCACACAAATAATTTAACATACTTTCCTCATTCTAAAGTTTTCCAGAAATATAGTGCAAAAATTAGAGCATACGAACCCAAGATGCTATATAATAGTATAATGCACACCTGAGTAAATTCTAAAAATCTCGTCACGACAATTTTGCTGATAAAGCTCCTTTGAATCCTGTTCTACAACTGCGCTTGAGAACTGGAACCTATAATCCTAACATGTGTAGCGTGTATGAAGAGGACATCGTGCTTCATTTAGGTAATGTTTTATAATGTACCTAATGGACCTACATGTAGAAGTCGCTAAAATGCCACACTATGAAAGAGCGAAAAGCAGGCTCTCTCAGAGTGCCCATTTTATTGGGTAGTTCCATGTTTCTACCTTTTTATGTTCTGCTGTTTCATTTTTTTAATGATTGAGTTAAGATGGGACGAAAAATTGAGCTGAATGGCACATTTTTCAGAAATTTTAGGCAAAAACATGCAAGTAAAAATTATATCATCATCATGGAAATATATCATCAAATTATTTGATGTACAAGAAATTGACCCGTCAAAATGTAATGGTGAAAATAAACACTTCACTAAATTATTGAGCAATGCGTAACACCCGCACGAACTCACAATGGAACGAAACTATCGCAAATATGATATAGAAATCAAATATTCTATTAAGCAACGTTTACGAATAACGTCAACTCAGATAACGTAGAAATTTCACTCTTTTACGAACAATGCAAAAATTTTCTTTTGATTTTGAAGTCAACAATAACTTTAAGATATTTTTTACGCCAGTATTTGATTCCTTAACACAAAACCTCTACAATATACAATGCACCTAAAACATGCTAATAAAAATTCAAGCCCCCAAATTCTAAAGAATATAGAGAACAACGCGGAAAAATGTAAATTGAGTCATACTTCAAAGAGCCTAAATGGTCCAACAGTCCAAATGGCCGTAACTGAATGGTCTTAAAGCCCAAACAGTGGTGAACAAATGGTCGTAAAGGCTAAGGTCGTGACTAAATGGTCCTCGAGTCGAAAAGGTTGTGACTAAATGGTCCCCGAGCCCGAATGGTCGTGACTAAATGGTCCCCGAATCCAAACGGTCGTGGCTAAATGATCCCGAGTCCAAAAGGTCATGACTAAATGGTCCCAGAGCCTAAACAGTCGTGACCACAGGATCCCAGAAGCCAAAAAGTGTCCGAATTCAAATTGTCCGTGAGTCCAAATGGTCAGAGGGGATGGTGGGGGCATCGCATCACCCGTGCCTGGCTGACCGCCACCACCACGACCGGGCCCGAGCTGCTGTAGACGTCACCTTAAAAGGGCCCCTGCGAGCGGCGTTAGGCCAACTAATGCTGCCATTCGCAGCCCTCACCACGCGATGCAGAGGTCAGAGTGCTCTCTCTACCGACCGCCATGCAAAGTTCGTTCTCGCGCCCCAAAAGTGACAGAATATGAAGACGCATGCATTAGTAAAGATGTGGGACTGCAATGTTGCTATTGGGTTAGGGTTTTGCATGAAAATTGACCTTTTTTGAAACGAAAGGTGTTCACTACTTTATCTTACTGCTTCTTTTGAAATGAAAATTGGTTTAACGTGAGAGGCAACCGAGAAACTGAGGTGAAAATTTCAGGTAAACAAACAACTGATGAGTATTGATTAATGGGAGCAAGTAATTGACAATAAATGGTACAGGTGGCCCCAAATTTGCTTTAGCACGGATGATTGATCCACGCCATTGGTCTATTCAGTTTAGGAAATTAGAATATGAACTTTAGCACCCAACACGTCGAGCACGGAAAGCTATTTCGTGAAAAACAAATGACCTACAATCTGACATGAAGCACTAGAAGATATCCTAACGATCTAATAAACACAGGTGCACGATTAATTAACACGGCACAAAAATTTCGTTTTTCAACGTGAGATCCTACAGTCCCAACCTGAGAAATTTACTATGCTATTTATTAGTAAATTATTAGTCTGCATTAAATTTAGAAAATTGCATTCTGATAAGTTATATGCACGATTTAATGTACACTGTACTTCACGGAGGGTACTGAGGAAACAATTGTTTTATGATAGGAAGCTTGACAAACAATCAAATGCTAAATAAAACTGAAGAAAATTTTTCTCCAGTCTAAAAAAAGAGGATCTTCATACAATATATAACATAAGAAATACGTCTAATTAAATGTTGAAGATTACTCAGCGGCAGAAGTTGGGCATTCAGTTAGGAAAACTTCTTAAACAAAGATCAGCGAAGTAAAACTATTGAAATTATCACTACATAACTGATTTACCATAAAAATAATGATAGAAAGACGATAATCATTTCATAGCAAAAATTTTCTGCGTGTGTCCTATCTACATATACAGCTGGGAAAATAACGTAGTGATAAGTTTACCTACACATTCAATTAAGGAAATTTACTTGCGTAAAATTGTCAAGATCCGCAAATACGGTAAACAGTCGCACGCCCCTGCGCATTGCCAAGACTCGAACACGGGCAGTATCTCGTGTAACTTTGTTAACACACACGAACACGGTAAACAGTTTTATGCCAGTGCTTTGCGACACTCAAGTAAGGAGAACATCTTAAAAGAAATTGTCTGTACACACAAATACGGTTAACAGGTTCGCCTCAGTTTTTATCGACACTCGAGTAGGGATAACATCTCGAGATGAATTGTTTTTACGTACAAATACGACGAACGGTTTCGCCGCCCTATTGTGCTGGTACTCGAGCCCAGCATGGCTCGATCATGTAATAGTCAGTCTCATCAGATCAGCACGTAGCATGATTACCATGTTACCCCATTTGTCTCTCAACCTTCACGGCAGTCAATTAATTCTATTGCATCCGTTTCTATTGTAACAGCATTGAACATGACAGCTTCCGGCTAATAAATTAGCTCCTTTCCTATGTGTTTAATGGCTACTATATTAAGCCGGATATGATTTCAAAAGCACAATAAAAGCGTCTCATTACAGAGACTCTTGGAAGTTTAATGCTCGAGATCGCAAAGAGTGATCTTCAAATTGGCTCCTCACACCCACCGCATTTTAATAACAAATAATCTGAAGGCCATAAGAGTAGAGCTTTTAGTAGCTGAACGTTGTCGTAGGCCCTAAGGCGGTTGTCGTTCTAGCAGCTAAGTTATTGTTCCATATTTACACATGATCACTTTTGCTAAAAAACTCAATTCTTAATATTCACAATGAGGACGCACCAACGTCAAAGCCGGAACCAATACTGATGCCTCCCCTGCTCGAGTCAGAGCCAACGCCAGTCCCCGCACCGCCATAATTGCCGACACTAGAGGTATTGATGGCGGTAAATGCTCGATTTTCTGAAAGTAGCGGATACTTCACGATGTAAGCCAATACCCAAAATAGTTAATCATAAAATACTACAGAAATTTATTAGTCACAAGCCTAATTTGTTCAAAGTCAAATGAATTCTCGATGAAGACACTGACTACTAAATAAAAAAGAACCTTTATTCATTCCAACACGTTTTACCGTTGGGTTTTAAATGCCTTACAACTACTGGTGTGGTGGGGGATGTGAGGAATGTGTGGTTTAAACTTCCTTTTCCAAGGGAAGTACTCCGTGGTCACGTGAAAAGCCCCACCCACCTGAGCCGAGGCTCGAACCCTCGTCCATTCGGCTGTGAGGCCATCACGTTCACCACTACACCATGGAACCCCAAATACTATTGACACAGTATACCCTACCGTGAGAGCGAGGGCACAAACACTGCCGTCAACACACGGATAAAAAAGCGGAAATTATCCCGGTACGAAATGTGTGAAAGGAAGATAAGCCTCGATACGAGGGGAGGACGGAGGGTCTCCAAGAAGGTGCCATGAATTGGACCAAAATCTTCTATATGGCGACTGCGGCCGTTTGTGGTAGGCCTATAGTCGAGTGCGAGGGTTCGGCTGCTCCAAATAAGGTCCATTTAGAGCTGAGTTAGAGGAAAGAAGCTCCCACAGGCAGCTGCCACTCTGCACGTATTTTTAGAGCACGGGCCGAATCGAACACACAGACTGGTGCATTTTGACCTCGAAATTCAGGTCAGGTCTTAGAATCTTCTAATGAGAATAGTAATTAGGCACCCAATCAGTTGCAGTTACACCGAGTAAAAGGAAAACTTTCAAATACGAATAATACAGCCAAGCTCATAACAGCGTTCCGGCGAATGCACAAAACTCCGAAAGAAGAATTCTACTCCCCCTTTGAATGACAGGCGTGTAGCACTGGTCTTTAATTTGGTGCTCCACGTCGGCAATCTAACGGCAAGTGTAACACTGAAATTTCGCACGGACACTTTCGGTAAAAAGCTTCACAAAAAATGAACAAATAACAAGCCATACTTTTGGATACTGATATGATTACATAACAACCACATAAAATTCACGTCTCGACGACGTACTCATAAAAGCATATTAACGTTCTTTTGAGTCTCAGAAAATGAAGTTTGCTGTACAATTTAAACGAGGGATAATTGTTACACAGGATGTCCACGAAGTATGTATCCACTGATTTTAAATATTATCAACATTGTGTATTAATGATATTGTACAACAGTTTAATCTAACATAATAATACCCGTTGTGTATTTATTTATATATATGCTTGGTGTCTGCTTCTGAAGGAATAACATAGAGCACAATTAACTTTTCAGTTATTACATGCGAACACTACTGAAACAACCACTGCTTTTCGTATTCAGTCAGTTGGAAGCACGGATACGATTTATTCCCGGTCGAACGAGAATAATGGCACAAATTTGAAGAATTTATGACTTTGTAAATTGGATACTGTATATTAGTGTAAGTGTCGAAGAGTTTTTTAACAAAATTATTCGCGAAAGTTAGTTAAACATCAAAATCATAAAATTTAAATCATGTCATTTTATAACTCTCAATATGATGCGTTCATCAAAATTACCTATTTCAATTAATGTGTTCATTAAAACCCGTTATTTTTAATGGGCGTTTTTACTAGATACGAAACATTTCTCTAGCTTTTATCCCCTCGAAACGTGATGAAATAATATTGTATCATGGATGCCCAACATTTTTCATATTTCATATCAGTTAATACATTTTTCGTGGACGGCCTGCAATCTCATTGGAAGCGCGTGGTGGTTGTCCCCGCAGAGTTGACTGGAAGTTAGGGCTGACTGACGTGAATACATTTGTATAAAACGCCTTGGCTTGCCTTAATACACAGATGAAGCATGAAATAATGGAAACTGGGATTGTGAACATGGTTGTGTGCGGCTGTGATTGGGAAACTTCCAGAACGCCAAGGAATATTCCACGGTACAAGGAAACTATTCGCGGAATAAATTCACAAAAATGAAGATTAAATACACTTCAAGTGAATAATT
This sequence comes from Orchestia grillus, assembly GCA_014899125.1. Taxonomy (NCBI): domain Eukaryota; kingdom Metazoa; phylum Arthropoda; class Malacostraca; order Amphipoda; family Talitridae; genus Orchestia; species Orchestia grillus. The sequence goes on from VOMN01041895.1 coordinate 27,384, forward strand.
AAGTGAATGAAGAACGACACCGAAGGAATAAAGCCCCGCAATTCACTTCCAGTGTAGATCTGTCCTCCCTAAATCTAATCTAATTTGCAGCTTTCACGTCTAAACGCAAGCATGAGAGTTGTCTTGAGTTCTCGTTGGATTATATTGATCACAAAAAGTGAAGAAAAATTCACAGAAATGAATAGCATTCCGGTTACCTAACCGTGAACTCATAGAAGTAACAAGTTTTCATGTGCAAGCATTCAGAAGGTCAGCAAGATCTCATGCATATGCATTCAAGCTTCTTTGTATCGCGAGAATTTCAACATGAACAAAATCCCTGCAGGATGACAAACCCTGTAAGGTGAAATGTGCAATCGTTTGAAAGAATAGTTAAGATCAATTTTGAATAGATTTTTAATTATTAAATTTGGAAATTATATAGTTTCGAAATAGTAGGTCCCGGCAGTAGTTTGCCTATTACTGTTCCGCTCTTAATTCATAAACTCAACCCATCTCTTAATATTCGTGATTCTTTAGTGGAATTAAACATTTTGAAATAAATGCGGAGTTTATTGGCTATTGCATCAGTATTCTAGCGCGTGTTTTATATCTACGAACGTTATCTCGTTCTGTTGTTTTATCTTATGTACGTAACTGATCTCTATTTTATGCAGATTTATTCACTACCGATCATGAACAATGTTATGCTCTGAAGTACAATTTTAGTAAAGACAAGTATGTTCTTACCGGCCTTGGTGATTGAATTTGATTTCTTCGAAATAAATCCGTCCATTTGATATCACATGGAAATATTTTTTTACGTTATTTTTGCGATTATAAAGATGCAGGTCCAGGTGGGACGTACGGTCCAATGTTTCACTCGCAGTTATCCTGTATAATGGAGTCTAACTTCGCAAAAACAAATTAATTGTCTCCTCAGAGCATAGACTAACTGCAGTGAAAACTTTTTTGAGTATATCCATAAAAATTGTTATTTTCTTCTGGTCCAAATTATAGGCCGCACTTCTAAGTCAATTAATTGAAAAAATAATTTTCAAAAAAGGATATATATACTCCGAAATTAGCTTCACGCCCAATAAAGCATCTACAGTTTTGGTACCGAAAGCTTATCCTAGTAGGAACGCAATAAAATATGAGTTAAAGCCAACCTTAAACTCATGGAACCAAGGTGCCTATTAGTACATCATCAAAAGACCAGGCGCGCACAATTCTATCTCGTATCTATAATGAAAATTTTGAAATTGGTTTTCACTTGTACGCATGCGGCAGCAGAATGTCTACCATTGCTGTATGTGAGCTCATATTTCTCGGGCAGACACCTCACACTTTACAATAACATTTACATTGAAGAGCTTTTAAAGTTGAATTATTTAATATTGCACTGTCGATACAATGTTTGAACGCAAATTTCGTCTACCAGGATCAGTAATCGGCGATAAGCATCTTCTGCTGTTGCCATCTTTGGCCTGAAATGACATTGCAGCGTTAAGAAAAGATTGATGCACAATTTTGATTAAGTCTATTATTATTTTATTCCCGTATTGACTCCGTGACAAGCTTTTGTGCAAGAAAGTTTTTCATAACCATTAACTCAAAAATGTATCAGTCATTAACAAATTTTGGGAGTTGCTTCGACATAAGGTTTAACTAGTAGAAATTAAAAAGCTTCAGCTGGACTTTACTTTTTACTGTACGAGCCTTCGTTCTCTTCCGCAGAATACGTTATCAGAGGAGAAGTAGTAGTAGTAGGAATAGTAGTGGTAATAGTAGTAGAAGTAGAATTAGTAGTAGCAGTAGTTGTAGTAGTTTACTAGATGTTATCAGGGGAGCGAGTCATGAAAACACCCGACTCTTGTGTGCACGCGTATCTATGCTACTGATTATTACAATTTTGAGAAAAAAAATTAAAAATGCTATTGCATCTAGAGAACAGTCTAGATATGGTTTTCACTAAAAATTTACAGACGAAAATATAGAGAAACCCATACATTAACCAATGAGAATTGATTTTCATATGAGCATCTAAATTGTTAATGGAGGTAAATTCACTAGAGACATCAAATAGGTCAGTTTCTTAGCAAATCCGTAACTAGAAGCTTATGCATACGCGTCTGGATTTAGTAAACACGTTTGAAAATTATAGATTATGGTAGAGTACCTTAGCATTAATACTCTTGATCTTGAGGACGTTGTAATAACTAAGAACTGATTGAAAAGTTGCACATACGTTCAAGTCAGTATTGCCACCATTTCCACCCGAAATTAATCGCTCAAAAATGAGTAATTCAATTTGTAGAGAAAAAAGTCTTATGCACCAAAAGCTTGGCACGGGCTGTCGTCTTAAGAAAATTAACTAATGTGTGTTTTGTAAAACCTAAGAAGGGGGAAAACGTTTTTAATAGAATTGCAAAGTGATTGCTGGTATTCAATTACTAGAGGTTTTATTACGCTGATCCCCAGTGCTTAATGAATCAAAAGGCTAACAATATTTCCTATGATTAAAAAGCCATAATTAATGCCGATTTTGGTTAATGCAGTTACTGCTTCTAGCATACGCATTTTGAAGGAGAACTTATCAAAGATGTTGCGCAATATCGCCGACAAAGTTCGGTTTTGCCGCCGTAAAATAATCCTCCGTCCAGTCATTATCGCTCTGGTTCTAAGTACATACATCCGTTGGTTCAAACGAAACACGATATATACACCCATCTTATGCATTGCATCATAGTGTATCACAACCTTAGGTTGTTTATGTAATGTAGGGTGTCCCAGAAGTAACTGACCCTTGCGTTGATGAGTAAATAGGATACCAAATTGGAAGGCGTCCTATTAAAATGTGGTATCCAAATTAAAGGGTCAGTTACTTCTGCGCCTCACAATTTGGTATCCTATTTACTCATCAACGCCAGGGTCAGTTACTTCTTGGACACCCTGTACAAGTGTTTTCGCAAAATTGAGCAATTCAAGATGGGCTACAGGAAATGCGAGCTGGAATTATTGTGCAACACAAAAGTGTTTTTGCGTAACTCAAGAAATGTCTCCGCAGAACACAAAATATTACGTCGGGCAACACAAAAATATCCCTGCACAACACCAGATGTGTCTTTGCGCAACACCAGATGTGTTTCAGGAAACACCAGGCCGAAATACGGTGGAGGTGTTCGGCCATTGCCGAGAGGTAACCTGTCGCCTCGATCGCGCTCGCAGGAGCAGGTGGCCAGCGAGGGGCTGGATGCGGTCGCCGCAGACGCGGTCCTCTCACGTCCGAAGTCCTGCACTTTTTGGCGGCAACTTCAGCAATTTTATAGACTTACTAGCCTTCCTCTGCGTTCAAAAATAAGGGTAAATCTCAAGTGAAATAATTTCATTTCTGTGTCACTGATCCGGGGTACAATCTGAGACATAGTCACTCTCATAAGGAATACGGACTCGAGAATCTGGACCCGTGAATTTCCTCCTATCTAATTCCTTCAGTCCATAAATTAATGGTTACACGGAAGAAAAAAAATGATATACGGCTACTACATACAAAAAATGAATACATAAACGTTGCGGATCGTTACATAGCATAGATGCGTGATCAGCTCCAACATCGTTGTAGCAAAGGGCATCAATGTGCAGCATCCGCGTTAGGTTGCGGTGTCACGGCGAGGTGCTGTCCTGCCCTCCACCGAACTGGGCCAACGAGGTGAGGGCATCAGGGTTCGCTTCCACTCCCATTTATGCTTAGTACGTGTTAGTGAGGTTAAACCTGCCACGTAAATTATGACTATCACGACAGGTGTACGAACATATGATGTTATAGCTACAGCACGAGGTTATACCCACATTAGGTCTAGTGCCATATATGGTATGTTTTAATTCATTTTCTATATTATACTTATTAATTTATAATATAACCCCGAAAGGTAATAGCTACTAAATATGTAAGTTAAAGCTGCAACACAAAGTTACAGCTACCCCATATGGCTATAGCTACCTTATAAGGCTACAGTTCTATATAGGCTATACCTACGGCATTTTAGAGGAAATATTCCTAGATCAAGTTCTTCACTGATTCGGGTACTTAGCACCCGCCGAGTTCGAGGTTGTCAAAACTGAGAACACTCTAGCTGCTGCTGAGAAACTCTAGAAGCTGTCAAGAACACTCTAGCTGCTGCTGAGAAACTCTAGAAGCTGTCA
>VOMN01041895.1:31630-52701 GCA_014899125.1 Orchestia grillus
CTGCCGAGAACACACTAGCTGCTGCCGAGAACACACTAGCTGCTGCCGAGAACACACTAGCTGCTGCCGAGAACACAGCTGAGAACAGCGCCCGTTGGGTGCGAACGAGGCCAAGCGCTCCGTCGGAACACCAGAAGAACCAAGCCATCAGCTACTCTTGCCATCTACATCTAGCAAAGAATCCGCCCTTTTTCATCCATCTTACAAAGTGAATCGGCCTTTTTCCTTCTACATCTAGCAAAGAATGCACGCATTACTCATCCATGATTAGTAATGAACCGCTCCATAATTAGTAATGAACCGGCTATTTTCCATCTAAGCGTGCATCTAAGAATGACTCGGCCCTCCTTGCCCTCTACCTTTGGCAATGAATCAGCTCTTTCCCCATTGACATCAATCATTGAACAGTTTTTAAGATATGTTTAAAGCAATGAATCTTTTTTATTCTACATCTAGCAATGAATCAGTCCTTTGTTCCATCTACTTCTTAGCAATGAATCAGTCGTTGTATATTCACATCTAGCAATGAATAAAGCATTTTTCATCTATGGTTACCAATGAAGCCCACCAAGACAACAGGCTATCACGAGTCTCTACTACCTCGATGTTTAAAACCGAGCAAATCTGCGATGTTACGAGAGGGAACTTTGGCGAGCAATGGCTCATCTCTCCACTGCTGCACTCTGGTCGAATGTAGAGGTACCGTGTGAACATAGAGGTATGTACGGTGTGAACATAGAGGTATGTACGATGTGAACATAGAGGTATGTACAGTGTGAACATAGAGACATGTATCTTGTTAATATATAGGTATACTCAATTCGAACGAATAGGCATGTCCCATACAAAGCGCTTTATGTAGAGGTTTTCCACATTGTTTTCTTGCTTAAAAACTTATCATTGCGTACCTAGGAACTTAATTCACCTCTAACTTCACTTACAGTTATCGTCTAAAATTTTGGGGAGAACTTTTGGATAAATTTTTCTGACAACGTCTTTTTAAGAATAAAGTCGAAGGGACGTTTTAGAGGGATCAATTATGCATGAATGGCTATAAATTTTATGGATATGTCCACACCAAGTGCGTGAGATGTTTAGCCTTTTCTACAATTTTGCTGTTTTACACAATTAAAGTCGTAATCGCACATCTTCTCGACAACCACTACTAAACCGAGTAAAAAATTACAGGTAAAACCTGAAAAATTTCCCAGTTGTTTTGATACGTTAGATGCTTCGCTAGGCTATGTTTGATTGCGCGTCTTAACTCTTGTTCGTCCCCATCGAGACGATTAATGACAGCTAATTGAAAAATTCGTAGTTAATTTGCTTATATGGTATTTAATTTATATCATTCTTCAACTAACTCTCGCCCCATCTCCCTCCCCCTGTTCTCCAGCGCCCCGCCGCAAGGAGCAGGGCGCTCTGGAGACTCGAGTCCCTCATTCCCTTAATCCTGAACAAAGACTGGCCGTTATACACACCAACGGTCACATTTTTAGCTCAAATAAAGTGTGGAAGCATGACAGTTAATTAAAAAGATTCGTAGATTAAGATAAAGTTTTTAAGGTAAATTTTCATAACGTTACAACTTAACATTACGTTACGACTTAATAATAAAGTGTACTCAGAAATGAAATTTTATTACATACGAATTTGTTATTTCAATCCACTGAGTAATATTTTAATGCCCCATTAAAGGCTGCAAATACAAGGTTATGACATTTGACCGGCCGAGTGCAGCAACCATCATTAATGAGCCAGCACGTAAGCCCACGATTTTCGTTAATAAGTTCGAATGAAGCTTATTTGTTCCCTTTAACAATACTACCACGCGACAGAATGGGGGCGAAGATCTCCAAGTATTGTAATTTGTCTTTGTTAACTCCATTGTCTGCAAAAGAACTGATAGGCGCGGCTTTTCAGGCCTCAGAGCTGCAATGCTATGGCAGGATAAGTTTTGCTCTAGGATCTCTACAAGTTCGCAAGGTTTTGTATTCATGATCGGTGTCAAAGTTATGAATAATTGTACCCATAACTTTAGAACAACTTTTTAGAAATAGCATATTCATAATTTTTGTAATGTTTATATTGAAATAACCTAGCACCATTCATATCAAGAGTATTTACAAAACTCCACGGAAGAAAACGAACTTCCTGCAATTAATAGGCACGAAACAGCCGTGAGAGCTCAGTAGAGAGGCCAGCCGCAGGGTTTCATTGGAGTCGTCGAGTCAGAAAAGAGCGAAAAAAGAGACACAGACTAGAAGAGCTCCAAGAGCCAACTAAAGACGGGGTGGGGTACAGGGAGGGGTTAAAGAGCGAAAAGAGAGGCGACAGGGCCACAAAAAAAAGAGAACTCGGGCAAGCACAGACTTCTAATAGCATATTGTCCAGCCACTGCTATCCAGATTACGTACTATGATTAAAACTATACAGAAATCTATTAAATAATTTGCTGAAAACAACAAATTATGCGTAACAAAGAAAATTCTACTGGCATCTCCAGAAACAATTAACTGGTGCGTCGCGCTCATGGTGATATCCGACTGACAGTGTACGTACGTTCGTTTGTCAACTCCCGTGACCCCAAACTCTACAGCAATGTTTCGCTCGCCGTCTCGGAATGTTTCGTATATCATCCATTCATCGTTTGAATTCTGATGCTTTTCCATGATAAATTCATGCTAAATAAACTTAACCACGGACATAATAACACAAGAGATGATATCGTAAAAAGATGATAACTTCAAAAGATCAGAATTATGAATACTCGTCCCCATATTATCAAATAATATTGCAAACCAATTTAGCCTTGAATAGTCTTTGTAACAGCTATCACTACTTCTTCTATTCAGTATATTACACAACGACAAAAACAAGTATCCTTAGGCCTATAAAGATTTACTTCAGTATAAATAAAATGAGAAACATAACCGCATTTGAGGCATTTCATCAACATGCAACTGGAGTGGTCAGACAGGATTCCGAATAAACCGGTAACGCCAAATTATTCGCAAAATTACAAAAAAAATCGTAAATATTTAGATCATTAATCAATTCTCTAAACTACCAAATAGACTACAAAATATAAACTCACAAATGGTTAGGTCTTATTTAAGAGAAATATTAACACAGCATATCTTCGGCGTTCCTTATTGATGAAGTGTAAAGAGAAACCGCACTTGGCAGCGGCGATAGTAAATCAGCTGCTCCCCCGACTACAGTTATCCTTGGCTGGAAGTGAAACATAACTACACAATAACCACTTTCTTTTTTAAAAATTACTCACCTGACATGATCAATTAGACTGGTTTGAAAATAGTTGTCTGGTAGCACTTTCTTGAACATTTCACAATAATCCTTTGCTGAAAATCCTCCGAAATCAGATCTTTAATTCCAGTTATCATTTATTTTGATTTCACTTACACCAAGAAGCTCTTGATATAAAAATTACCCTAAAATCCGTATTCAAAACTTCAGACGGTCTATACCACAACTCTAATTTAAGTACTGAATTTCGTCACAAAGGTATATCCTTTTCACGTAACTTTACAGAGAACAATCGTATTGACGCCTAATCGTTAACGGTGGAGGCCATATAAAGGTACAACACCTCATTGCTGCCCACAGGGTGACTGCACACTCCTCTCACGGCTCTCTCGACACTGAGCCAATTTGGGAATTTTCAAAACACGCTAGAGAAACCTCCCTGGTGACACCAGAGACCAGAGGTAACTTCATCGACTTCTCACTCTTTACCAAAAGCAAATTTCTATTGTTTCCTTGCACAAAGCAATGGATTAGAGGGTGAAGACGTTAACAAGGATGCACTGAGCAGGACAGAACACCGCACACTCCAGAGGTACAGCCGAAAAGTGAAGGCAGCGGTATACACACACACGCGCTCGCTCGGAGGCTAGCTACAGAGGCAAGACCCTCGCTCGCTCGCTCCACACAGATTCCGTCGTGCTACTCTTTAACTCTGGTCTCGGTAGTAAGCGACAACCCAGGCTCGCTAACTCTCCACACACACACGCATGCACTCGCAAACGCTAATAATTATTGTCCTCCAGTTACATGATGGTCCAGAACTTTTTTAAGGCACAACAGCGAATGAAGTGGGAGTCAGAAACTTCTACGTAATGAGTTGTGTAAAATGTGCAGGAATGATCGATCTTTGATCGTGGCTCACTAGGAATACGTTCGATATGAAAACGAGCAAAACGAGTTTACGGGCGTAAATTTCATACTAAGCAAGTCGTTTTAGCACCTTCATTAGGTGAGTGCAAGAAACGCTGATAAAAGAACAAAGCTCAATCACGCGATGTGTCCTTGACATATACGCTACCTGTATGCAAAGCGTTCTACTGGGTTGTACGATTCACGAAGGGTCGGTAGCTGACATGCCATGTAAAAGAGGCACATCGTACTTTTTCTATTTCTATGAAATTTACTGCTAGAACATTAATTATTGAATGGGAATTGGTATTTTATGAAGTAGCTCGTTAGAAGCGTGCTGTAGTAGGAGTGCTAAAGTCCCGTGGAAACAAAATACATATATTGTGGAACTTTTTAATAAATTAAAAATTTAGTTACCTGTTTATTTTCAAACGTCATTGTAATTAGAACCTGAAAATTTTAATGGGTTCCTAGACAAAATCCGTCAGTTGACATCTGCTTTTTCTAATAATGAATTAGTCTTTCAGAGACGTACTTTCATATTGAAATAATGGTTGAAACTCAGGGTATAAGCGATATTTAATTGAATCTGTACGAATCAGTAGAACTTTATACCTGACATAGATATGTCATCATGACAAATGAAAAACTCAAGAATCTGGATACGTACAAAAAAATACGCCTAGAACACCTTCCCAATTATCGAATTTAAACTAAGGAAACCCAGAAGAATTTAAAGCATTTATCTTGTTTATGAAGAATTTATGTTATGTAGTGGAGCATTACTGTGAGATGAGAAATCCCCAAGTCGTTCTGATTGCACCGATAATATTATCTTTATAGTCGGTGCACTCGACACTGAATCAGCTGCCCGAGTACGCAAAAAACAAGACTTTCTTTGTAACGAGTGGCATTTTATCATAATTTCGAGCTTGTATATTCAATTGAACCATCATTAGGTTCGATAAAACTTAGAAAATAAAGCGGGATGCTTTGCTTGGGTAGTTGAAATGTTGATTTAGAAGATGTGATCGCCGTTTATAATGAACGCAATACTTTTATAGGATCATGATGCATGAACTTTTGAACTAGTATGTATACGAAATTTTCCTTATTCATTTTCCCATGGTTAGAATACTATTGAATATTAAAGTGTCCATTTTATTTCTGGAGAGCTACATGACTTCGAGATCAAGTAAAGAAAGTAGCGCTCTTTTCTGAAGAATGTGGTAGGAGTTAAATTTACGTTAAATAAAATACTTGAATTGAAATAGGTAACGCTGCCGAATTCACATAAAATAATTATTTTTAAGATTTTTAAGACTTCGTATTCGGTTTGTACAAAAAAAAAGCGAGAGACGAATCTTTCGTCGGTAAGGAGAGATAACCAAGAGACTGGAATCTACTACATTTTCTTCTTGGTCTAAATTCCTCTAACAATGAATGTTTTTTGTTGAAATTTTGTCAAACAATTGTCGACTTATTCTACCGTGGAGAATAATTGGATGGGGGCAATCACTTCACACAACAGTCCGCGTTCATCAGTCATGATGACACACACTCACAACTGTTTTCTAGTTGAAGCACAGCTACCGAAAACTTCATGAGATGTGAAATTGAATCGTCAAAGCGCACGGTTCACCACTAAATATTATTTTATCATTTTAAAATTTCCGTAATAACCCAATTGAAAGCACAATTATCCCATTAGTTTCACTGATTCCTTAGCTATGCTAACTTTCCAGTGCTACAACGAAGCAAAACTTTTCCATCTAAGTTCATGAAAGTGGTGAATGAATTACTTTTAGCAATGAGACTATTATTTTGAAGCGCGCTTTGAAGCTCGTTAGGAACCAATGGTCCAGCGAACTACCAGTGTTTTGTAGCGAGTCCCATGTACAAAGCTCTGATAACAAAAGAGGTTGCATTATAATTCACACGACTTGTAGACCGTTCTTACACCGTAGCATGCGCCCCAACAGCAAGTTTTTACCCTGCGGCCTCGCAGCTTTCTAGTCTTTGAACAGAAAAAATTCGCTCCCGTATAAGAATTAAGCGGCCGCTCAAACCTTCTCAACGGTTTCCAGAGTAGTTAAAAATCCTGAATTAGAATCATAAATGAATGTAGAAAAACACTACTTCACGAATAGCAAATATTAGTAACAAGTTAATTAGAAATCTTGGACGATTTGAGACCTTCGTGAATTAGAGGTGCAGGGCGTGAAATCGGGAGTCGCCATCTACGGTCTCCAAATCTCGTGAACCATAGCTTTCGTGATTAAAAGGACTCGCGTATCACAGAGCTCTAGTGTACTTGAATATTCGTAGTCTCCATAGTATTTGTACATAAAGTCCCGGCAGCTCCGAACTTGGGATCAACATAACTGTTTTTCTGACCCATAGACCATGATAAAAGTTATGATGAAAGCCTCGCTCTCCTTCCGCAGCTACGACGCGAGTGTAAAGTGACCCTGTTTACATTTGCTTCGTTTCTCTTCACGTGCTCAAAAATTAATGTTTGTGAGATATTTTTGCTCCAGAGGCACCGGATTGTTAAAAATTCTCACAATTACTGAATTTTAGTCAGTGTGTTGATAATTCATTGACAAATAATGTGTACCTATTCCAAAATAAATTACACCCCAAACGTTCAAACGTAAAGTTTCTTAAACATATTTCCTTCATATTCTTCTAAGCTGAAATCAAGTGGAGCATTCACAGAACTTATAAGTATTAAAGTTTGAATAAGTGCATAATTTTAAAGCGGAGATAGAAAATTCGGTGAAATTGTTGATGTCACTTAACTATGAAATGTGGCATCACTCCCAAAATAAACTTTAGGCAACATACGAGCTCGCCTCCATTATCTTTTCCTTCACAGTTGTCATCTACTCGAAAGTTATGGCTTTCTTGTATGTATTGCAATGCAAAATAATTATGGCGGTCATGTAAAATGAGAAGCACATAAAAATGTAATGTACCGAGCAAACACTACTAATCGTGAGGACCTTCTCGAGTCCCTAGCTCGAGGATATTCCTTTTTTCTCGAGACCGAAAATTAGCAATTTTTTCAGTTGGAAATACAAAACCGTGCTAACCGTTGTCTTTTAGTCATCAGTATCAAGTGAAGTAGAAATTAAGGAGTTACCTGATCATCGAAGGAGGTTAATTACGGACGAGAACCCTCTGTGAGAACCTTACTACTGCTGTATTAACTATTTTGCGAAGAAAACGAAAGAATGTGGCGTTGCGCTCTCTTCCATGGGTTACTTGGTAGCTTTCCTGGTCGAAATAAAAACTATCACCTATAAACGAAGACACAGCTCAGGTGGACTGGGAATTTTTGTTGTTTAATGTCCAACTAGATGACAAGGACTCCTTCCCGTCTGCCCGAGGTCCATCCAAGAAGCTGTGGTATGATTGCATACCAATTTTAACCTGAGGCAGAGTATTGAATTTTACTTGAACGTGTAAGTCATTACGGAGTATAGTATTCACTAGTAGTGGAAATGCTTGAATGTTTTCCCTAGGGAAACATTTTGGTTCAGCGAGCGTGTAAACGCCGTGTGTTCCCCGTACAAGCTCATCAAACGACGGAAGAAAAAAATTACTTTCAGGTTTCAAACTAAATCCTATTTCCGCTGTTACAAAAAAAAAAAACGATTACTGAACTAAGCCGTTAACATTGCTATGGTATTACATAATCTCTGGTAGCTGAGGCGAGTCTGCTTAGGTGAGTCGGACGGTACTTACATTGTGTCCAAGATGACCGCCGTAAGCAGGAGGTGGGAAACCGACAAAGGCTAGGGCCAGTGTCGTCGGGATGTCCAGCGTCGCAGGCCGGAAGACTGCTTGTGTTGCTCTCTTCAGTTGGGCTGCAGCTGCTGCTGCCCATGTAAGCAATAGGGCATCTTTAAAGCCTCGACACCACGGCCACTCGCCTGTGTGTGCCCTCCCTCTCACCGCCTTCTGCCGCCGTCCTTCTTCCTTCCACTTGTGCACTCCTCACACGGTCCGGTCACCGTGTTGCTGGTGCACCGTGTTACCGCTGCACTGTGTTGCAGTAGCTACACGGTGCATGGTTTTCCCCATCGGTGAAGGACCGATGATGACGTGAGGTGCAACAGAAGCTTAACAGACGAAACGTGAGAATTCATAATAACTCAAAATATATTCAGTAAATGAATTCAAAGTTTTTTCTGTAATATCCCAACGATATAATTCTTGTAATTACGTTACATTTCAGTGTACTTACTAAGTATTTTCTTCAGCATTGTTTTTACATGTTTGTCCTTGTTGTAAATAGGTGGGTATATATTGTTTAGACTCTTCTATTTCAAATTAGGCTGGATATAGTGCAAATAATTGTAAATCACACATGCAGTAAATAATTGCTTTAGAGCATTAATGCTTCAACCACGTATGCACGCACACCACCACGCTAAGCTCTGATCACGCTAATTAGATAAAGCGCTAGGTGATCTCTTTAACGCCGTATTGGAATTTTTTTTAAGCATAGAATTTTTAGTGTTTCTCAAGGGAATGGGAAACTAATTCATTCATTAGTTGAGGAAAGCTAACGACAAATTAATTGAATAAGATTAAAAGGTAATTAGTAAATGTGAGGAACAAAGAAGCACTTGTAACAAGAAATTCGCTCTCGTAGAGTGACAAAATAGTAGCTGAATCGGGATATCAAATAAATTATTGAAGTTGCAACGTAATAAATTCGCATAGGGAGGTGTACAACACAACGTACAAAACTGTGTACAATACTGGGCATCTTGGTACTGTTTGCTAGCGGTTGGCTCGAATGCTTGAGTCAGATTTTCAGAGCCTGGCGCCACACTTTCTGAAAAGTAAGTCGTCGCAACGCAGACCGTGCTGAGGTTGGTGTAGGGCTCAAAATTTGAACCAAAATTGATTCTGGTCTCTTTATGCATGAAATATGCTATTTTCATTGCCAGACTGGCCGATTTTAATGAAATAAATATTAGCCAAAAAAATAATGTGTGATCAACATTATCATATCATTTTTTGTACTTACAGTTTCCAGTGAAAACATTTTTGAAGATTGAAGTTATACAGTAATTAGATCGAGGTGGATGTCTGTGAGATAATAAATTTATGAGTTCATTATAATTTTCTATACTTTTTTTGCGTTTTTGGGGGAGCATGATGAGTGAAGAAAAATTTCAACTTGGATTGTTGGTCCCTCTGAAATGTGGAAAAGTGGCTTCAAACGTTCAAAAATCACAAGAGAAAAAGAGAAAGGACCGCCATTACTGTGTTACCAATCAGGAAACATTTTATTCCATTTTCGCCTAGGAAACAAGAAACTGGGATACTCCAGAACTCCTTGTGAAGGCTCGCAAGCAAGATGGATGGTGGTAGCGAATGCTAAGCCTGCAAACAAATTTTGATGGGCGTGGAGAAACGTACCAAGTAATCCACGGGACGATACGTACCCATAAACGTACCAAGTACTCCACGGGACGATACGTACCCATAATCGTAACAAGTATTCCACGGGACGATACGAACCCATAAACGTACCCAACTACTCCACGGGACGATACGTACCCATAAACTTAACTTTTGGTTAGATGTGCTGCAATGTATACTGCTCATAGAAGGTACTTTATGCTGCAAATAAGAAACAGTACGGGTCGTGGAATACGAAAATGCTTGGGACTAGCTGTACATAAAAATCTGGATAGATCACAAAAGATGTATTTTGTGTTTCAAATAAGGATATATATCTGCTGGTTGAGTAAATACAATTGTTACCAATTTTGCAATGAAGAGTATTCAAAAATTATTCAGCTCAATTTTTTTGTCTATTGAAATCAAAGATACCAGACATATGAGGATAAATTTTTCAACTCAGCTCTCGTTCCCATCATTCTACATAGATTTCGACAAATCTATTTTTATCATATTAGTAACATTTTCGTAGGTCCACCCTGTACTCGTATACAATGGGGGAGATGCGTTGCTCGTGCCGTAAATGAAGATAAGTACAGGTCATGGTGGGAAGAAGGTCCTAATGACAGAGGGTCTTACCAACCTCAACGACGTTTCACGCTGGTGGAAACTGACATTAGGGTCTCGGCGTAAACGCTGAAAACTCATCACTCAATTCAAATTTATCATTCAAAACAACGTTCATGAAATGAATCATTTCGTCACTTATATTCTTCGAAAAGTTTCTGAGCCACTTGAGGCACAACAATGTCCCCAGAGTAACCTTAACTCTATGCAGATTACGGGATCGAGCTCACCTTGAGTGTCCATGTCCATTTCGGGGTGAAAACACTTTCACTGTAGCGTTACACTGTCCGTTACATTTCCTAGTTTTTGTATGAGGTAAAATTTTAAAGCAGCGAATACGAGGAATTTTTAATTAATAAGTTATATATGCTCTTATGAAAACGCTATCAGCACAACTTGAGAGGTGTTCATTAAAATCAAGGTGTAGTATCTGTGGAACTAAAGTGATTGAGATTGAGTGCGCTGTTTTAGGCGTAGGAGTTGATAAACGAAACTGCGAGTCATTTATTTTGAATGCTCTTCGCATTTTAAATTATGACTAGGCGTTAGGAAGACAAAGCAGTTCTTGGTGAGCACAGTTCAAGGAAATTCGATCAAATAGTCATTGAATCAAATTTTTTGGAAATTTCAACTTCCTGGTTGGAGTGAAAGATAATAACTAATTCGTTGACAGATACTTGTAATCTATTTTAAAATGTCCTCTCAAAATAATTGGACAGATAACTAAAATTATTCTGATATTTCTCCCAAAGCATGTAAGGTACCTTGGAAGCCCCGTTGCTCACTTGAGTCCAAGATCAAGAAAAACACTTATCGTGTCTTCACAGACTCGTTCACCGCGTCACAAGTACCTCAATTCTTGCTTGTCGTTAAAAGTTGTATCGATTAGTTGAATAACAGTGTTAGGAGCTGGGTCGCCCAATGAGCAGACAAAGGACCGTCAGTGGGATTTGAATCTGGAATGATCCAGTTGAAGCTTCTGAAATATCTAGTATGAAATCAAAGAGCCGTGTCAATGTCAGGTGCACGTGAAGCTTGTGATTTCAATGTGTCGTCACCTAAATTACTGTATTCTGTCGAATTTTTACAAAATAACATCTAAATAACTAAAAGTACGGTGATGACAAATTACATTATCAAAAAAAACGAATGTTTACACTACATGAAAGCTGTGCATAAGTATTGTTACATAGATTACAAGTCAGACCTTGATTTTCTAACTAGTTTCTGGTTTTAACGTTGTCACAGACCTTTTTTCGTTTCTTAAAGTATTTCTTGAGTTCCCGTGGGTATGTGTGCAGAAAAAGGCGAGCAAGCATGTATGTACATATAGGGGTTCCAGACTGCTTAGCTACACAAACTCTTGGCCATAAAAATGCCATAAATGTCATAAGGTGCGATCATGTCTAGTAAGGCTTTACTGTATCAGTCGTACTTCAAGCGCAAATAGTAATATATACTTTTGGTCGTAACTTCCACTTTTTCAATGGATGAAAAACCCTCACGTTATACCGTTACTTGTGAAACTGAAAAAGAAAAATGAATAACTGAAGCCCCGATAACTTCATTTATCAGTGCAGGAAAGGTTGTTATTGCACCGGCGGGGACTTCTTCATAAGTGTTATTTTACTGGCCCAAACTAAATCAATGAATACCCGACAATATTTACTTTGTTGATAACCAGTGGCGTCTATATTTGCATGTAATATCAATCAAAAATTAGATGCTTAAGCATGAAATTTATGTGAACATGATGCGACGATATTAATCCCATATGTTATAGATCATGAATATACGGTGATAACAAAATAATAGTTGAATGACCTCCTCTTTCGCCCCGCCGAAGAGGCGGTAACTGAGCACTTGGAAGCAGTCGACTTCAGATGATGAAAAATTGACCATGAATTTCAACAGCTCAGAGCTCAACGTTGCGGAAGGTTCCCAGACAAGTCGGATGGTTCTTGTTTGTAGAACTAAAATTGATGAGTAGAATTTTAATGCTACGTCTTCGCGTCGCTGGCGTTGAGATCAGAAGCAATCAGCACCTCCTTTGTGGTTAGTGAAATACCGCATTTTCCTTACGATTATATTTGAAAATACCCAATTATCAAGTTGAAATTCTGAACTCAAACCGTCTTCCACTGAACTGCAGATGTTCTATCCTGATGCTAAAAATACGTAATGAAAGGGACGGGTTGTTAATTCTGTCTCAAATCCATTGCATGGAATCAGCAACACATAAATGACAGCTAGAAACGGGACTAAAGAGGCACCCAAATTGTTGTTTACAATTCCGTTTAGGAAATTTAGTTATGAATTCAAGAAAATGATCGCAAAAACTTTTAGTTAACTGAAATTAACTGAATGAATAACTTTTGAGTATTAAAAGTGCCAAACAAAGTATTACTTGTTCGCGCAGCGATGATAGCGTGCGTACGGTCAAATAAATGGCCTCATTACATTAACTTCGGTTTGAAAGCTCTAAATTTTATAGTTGCTGTAAGATTGTGAATTTAGTTCAGGTTCTCGTTCTCTCCGGTTTTCCTTTCCTTCAGCTCCTTCAGCTTCACGCAATGGAACCTTTACTCTGGTCCAGGGCTAACGCGTCGTGTGGACTACGATCGCATAGCACAGGGGCAGGCAAAATGATCTGACACATTTGTAAGTTCAAAAAATGCAAATGGATTAAAGAAACGAAAAAGTGTCTTTATTTTTGAAAATTACGCCATTTTGTTGCCATTTTGTTTCGTTATGTTTTAAAAATTAAATCAGTCAAATGGGATCCATCATTGTCGACACACTGTTGAAGGCGTTCAAGAAAGTTGTCTATAACTCGGCGGGTCATTTCATATGAAATGGCAGTAATTTCTTGACGAATTGCATCTTCAAGTTGTTCAAAAAAAAAAAAATGGCATTATATGAAAAAATGGCATTATATGTACTTTTAGAAAATGAAACACTTTTTTGTTTCTTGACTTCATTTGACTTTTATTTAACCTACAAATGTGTCAGATCATTTTGACTGACCCTGTACATAGTAGTTCTTAACCTCTACTAGATTTATACGAAATAGAAAGTGGCAACAGGAATAAGCCCAAGAGTAGTGGCCTGTTCTTGGGTTTGCGTTAGCCGTAAATGCAGTGAAGTATTCTTCTTCCGTTGCAAGCATAAACTCCTCGAACCAAATCAGAAACCCTTTTTTGATAAAGATTTTTCCCTGATATGCAATTTGGTAAGAGAAACAACGTCAAAATAATGAAAAGTACCCAGTTATTAGTTAAACAGTATTAATTCTTCTCTGGGGGGGCGGATTCTTTGATTAATAACAGCTCATTTTCTAAATTGACCTTCACATATTTTGAGATATAAATGAGCGAGTTTAAGCCATAAATCATCTATTCGATATTAATTATAAACGATTCTATAAGCACTTGCATACTCTGGAACTAAGTGTTGAAAAATCACGCTTTTCAACACACCGTTATCAGTTATTTTTTGCTGATTGGTTGTAAACTTGTTTAAATCTTCAAACATTGCTCGAAGACTTTAGCTACGAAGTCGAAAGAGTTAAATTTAGTATCCTAATTTGGAAACGGGCGCGGTGGTGGCGGCGGCGCAGGACTCGTGCGGACCCCCAGCCACTCGGCGAGCTGTGCAAGACCACCTCTCTTGGTGCGACCGTCAGCCTATCCTCAGCTCTGATCACCACAAGCTTGCCCCTTGTATTTTGCTGCCTTCTCCGGGCTATTGATTTTTACCTCACGCATCTCCAGGCTTCCCAACTTACTCTAGAGACTGCACTGCACCGTAGCGAATATGCACCGGCTCTTACGAGCCCCGGAACTATCGCTTGCAGACAGCTATTATTGCAAAATCTTAATGAGTTATGAAGTGTTTTCATAAGTGATGGAAGGTGTTTAAAAATTCATTCAGCAAGATTCATTTTTATCCTTACCATCAACTCATCAATAGAGATAACCGACTGTGCTTCGCTCATTATCTCAGCTTTGTAAAGTTTTTATCACCTTCTGCTCCTTTTCCCTCTCTTCACTTGTGTGAACGAGAAAGCATTCAAACTGAGAAAGCCATAGCATTCACGCAATATTGGAGTGGCATTAGAGAGATAGCGACAGAAACAGCTCTGCTTTACAGCTACAGCTGCTGCGCGGAGCGATTTAATAGAGAGCAGAGAGCTTGGTACCTGTTAGCGCCTCTCTCAGCTGACGAACTCTTCCTTGCTTTGTGTGTTTTAATACACACATCCCTTTCAAGGTAGATAACCCGTAGTCATGGTATATGTAGGCCGAATTGAAAGCTTGTGCTCAAAAATATCATAAATTTCTCCATTTCATATGGAGGAAATGCGCATAAAATGAAGAAGTCTGTCCGCACAAGGCAGATACTTGGCGACAGCACGCCAGCAGCCACGCAGCGGGACTGAATGGTGACTGAGGCTTTGGCCGCGTTCACGCGCCACCCCAACGGATGCGGTCTGTACCTATCTAGTCAATGCGCTCCTGTGCCACCTACCTACTCAGCGCGTCTCACCAGGCACAGGCTCCTTCTCCTGCAGTCAAAACTTTCTACCATCTTCTGACAATTCAACAGTCTGCCTCATTAAACACACAATGAACGATAACATAAGTTTGATATCATTCATTAGGAGTTTTCCTTCGTAAAACAAGATTTATTCCTGTCTTACAAACGCTCTATTTACGTTCGAAGAATAACGAATGGAAAGAATTCTTCAATACCAAGCTTGAGCATATGTCATTATAATTGATACAATTATTGTATCGGAAGGATCGTTCTCGACACAATCCGTAGTTCTCACCATGTCTCATGTAAAACATGTACAAGCCAGACATGTCTGCTCCATAGCAACAACCAAATTGAACTTCAAGGAAGATTGCTTTTGTTTTCACTCTTTTAGAACATAATTCGTAAACTAATTACTAGATAAAGCGAAGTTCAAAGTACCTGAACATTGAAATTCAGGGCCAGCGAGATCTCTGTTAGTCTTTGCTCATGCCTAGACGCTATATTTTTCTACTTCCAAAAATCTACACTGAAGGACTGAGTCAATTTATCCACAATGAAACAAACACGCACACTGACTTTTTCCATAAGGGAGAAAACCTCTTGAGTAAGAACTGAGACGTTCTCTATCGTATAATAAAGGTGACGTTGGTAAGGTGAAAAATGGCGGTCAAGACTTGCTGAAGAAGACGAAAATGAATTCAAAATGGCACAATTAGTTTCATTTTACTATTCAGTGAAGAGAGTCAATAGATACTATGATATTATTTTCAAAAATGTTGATCATGGTAGCACTGTGTTTAGCAATAAAGCTGAAGATTTTCTTTAAATCTTAGCTAAGATGGATTGCGTAGAACAATGGTACCAGGAAACTCTGGCATCCTAGACTGAGATGGTTATAGTTTGTTAACGAAACGTCACTGGGCCGGCTTGGCCATGATGAGAGATATCGACAAAAGTCGCTAGATACTGAGCTGAAGAGCGCTGTGAACGAGCATATTGCCTGATAATACTGGAAGAAATTGGATAAGGTGATCCCTTAAATATAAATATTTCCGTGAGCATGTAGTGAAAGTATGAGTCATGTTCCATGTTGTGTGTGTTCGATTCTCGGAAAAGTGATTATTCGACTGAGTTTAGATCAATTACACTTATTAGGAACCTTTTCGAGTACATTAAAGTTACTATTGACACGTACAATGCCTCAAGTAAAGTTATCACAGGCCAGTCCGGAGTTAACAAAGTTATTTTAAAGTGTTAATTTATTGTTAGAATTTACATGCTCAGTAGAGAGTCGTAATTAACAAGTCCTTCATAAATGAAAGCTCTGGTTTACGTTTTCATTTTATTTTTTGAGATCACAAATAATGTTTCAAAAATTTGTGCCCTGTAGTGCTTATTCACGAAGGCCTCAATCGTGCCACACTTCTGATTGGTTTGTAACTAACATTAGTAATTCGTATATTAGGGAATTCTACGGTAATTAGTACAAGACTTTTCTACTTGAAAAATTTAGGGTCCAAATAGCTTGTGAATAGCGCCCAAGAAAACATACTTTAAAATTTCTGTCAACGACAATATAGTTCATCTGAAAATGATACCCAGGCGTATTAGATGCCGAGAAATAAGCGTAAACGAACGTTAATCGTTTCATTGCATTAAGTAGGAGTGACTCAAATTGTGAGATCATGGAACAGAATAACAAATAATTTTTTTCTCGGACCGTTCAAAAGTTTCAATGGGGACACAGCCCACACGAGGACGGCGCTTTGTAATACTTCACGTGCTCCCATGACTTCGATATTACAAAGTAACCTTGTTACCCTGAGATTGTTATTTGACGTGTTACTCAACGTATGGTTTAGCTCACTATTGACCACTGGAATACAGAGTGGATAATGTGAAGCAGGTCTTCTATTTAAAATTATCAGTTAGCGGTGGCTGCGAGCTTGACACGAAAGTTGCATTACCACGACGGTGCATAAAAATATCAATTATACGAACGTTACACTGGATAATATTATCTTCCTTGTACAGATGAAAATAAAAATCTGATGTCATAAAACAAGTTAATTCCTATCTGAGCTTCCTTTTAATTTGTTCATGTTTAGGTTAATTTATGTAAGTGGTAGTAAGACAATTGGAGGCCATATGACGCTAATAAAAACTACTTCGTTTTAGTGAACAGTCAATAAAAGTAATGTTCATATATGCCCTGGCGTTATCAGCGAATGATATATATCAGTCATTGGGGATGGTCAAGTGTAGTTCAAATATGTTGCACCGGTGGTATTATGCTTTAGAGAACGAAACATCACAGGTGCACCGCGCTGGATTACCCATAGCTTTGAGTTAATGGGACACATGTGACATTTAGCGGTGATAAATGAAACAATGTGTTCATTGTTATTTTCCGGGAACAAAATGAATCAATAGTGAATAATTGACTAACGTCAGCGGAAATTTTTATCAGTGATAACATTGAACAGACGCTTTTGTTTATCTAAGCAACAGGTGCGATGCTCTAGAGTTATTAAGCGGAAGTGACCTTTCTACAATTACAACGAATTTTTGAACAGAACGGTCAAGTCAGCTGCTTTGTAATGCGAACAGTTTTTCTCATTTTAGTGACTTCCAATTACGTGCTTTTTAGTTTTAAAACGATGTCTGAAAGTATCTATTGATTACACAAGGTAGATTCAAACAAGCACGACTTCTCTTTCTTTGCCAGACACCGATATTGACGGCCGAAATTGAGTGTGAGAGATTATAGTCCTCTTTTACTGCATACAGTATGTGTCAGGCCCTAGGAAATTCCAGTCACTTAGGACTGGTTGATGTAAAATCAAGTTTGTGAACCGCTTGTCGTTGAAATGTTGATTACGAGCTCATGTACATCACTCACATAAGTGTTTTAAATAGTCTGCGCAGCTATCGGAGTGTTCTGCTCTCATGATGGAGATAAATACTTACTTGGAAACTGATCCATAGTGTATTCCCGTTCAGCTAACATTTCCAAGAAAAGTTGCTCTGCTCAAATACTTTAAATATTACTTGGTATAGTGTTCTATTTTATTTTAAGAAAATTAGGAACTGTTGATGAATTCGTTGGAGTTGAAAAATATTTTTATTCTATCGAATATTTTTGATAAGTAGCAAATAATATATTACATCATATACTACCCGACCAAAAGTTTGTCGCCCCCTGGTAAAACGTACATAGAATTCAAGCAGTTTTTTACAGGTTACCTCATTGCAAATTCGAAGAAAAAGATCCTGGTAACATTTTTGCTCGCACCATGCACCGAGAATTAAAAGGGAATGAGTTCAAGGTGTTGCGCCGCCACCATGAAACTATTGGTTAGCAAAGCTAATTGAACAAAATGGCTCCAATTGGCAAATGACTATAAAAAACGGACTGTAGAGAAATGGAAGCCCGTCTATTGGTCAGATGAATAGAGGTTCATTTTGTTCCAGACAGATGGCAGAGATGGAGAGAGAAGAGAAGCCCATGACGCTTTTTAGCCTTCATGTATCTTTTGAACAGTACATGAAGCTTTTTAGCCTTCATGTATCTTTTGAATAGTACAGGCTTCAGGCATCAGTTCATTTATCTGGGGTGCTACACATGATCAAAATTAGGATCGGGAACCATGTGCTGCAGCAAAATGAAATATAAGGATTACAGTTATTGCACATCTTATAGGTGACCGACTACACCCGTCTATGGATTTTTATTTTCCTGATGATTTCGGCATTTTTCAAGACAATGCTCACATCCATCGGTCTCATGTAGAGCAAGATTCGTTCAGGGGTCACAATGGATTATTTGCTCGTATGAAATGGCTCCCATAGTCTCCTGATTTTAACCCTATCGATAATTTTTGGGACCAACTGGAGAGGGAGCTACGAACTTCAACACCTCTTCCTACTTCGATGTTAAATTTTTCGCAACGTTTGCTCGTATTTTGGGCAAATATTCGTTTAAATTGTTTGCAAAATCTTGAAGAATCTGTGCCTTTTAGAATGAAAGCTGCAATCGAAGTAAAACATGATCCAATAAACTATTATTCTTGATTGTTTTCGATAGATCCACATATCTCCTAACTTTTTTTGGGTGGGTAGTGTGTGTACATACCTATGTGTACAGTATGTATGTACGTAATTACAATAAATGTGTGCGCAAAACTGCTTGGATAATGAATTAAAGTTTGTACTCCTCTGCGACATGTATTTATACTTATGTTACAATTTTTAATCTGTTACTATAATAACTTAATGGGCATCGAACATCCTTTCAGTTATTTTTATGTTTCTTAGTACATTCTATTATTTCACATGTATTATATATTCTTGCAGTTATCGAATTTTTTTAGTTCATAATTGATGAATATATAAGTTAAAATCCGATACGTCTTGATCTTCATCGGTATGAAAGTAGATGTACAGAGACACTGTAACTTATTCGATTATTTTTCAATTTGATAAAAGGGTTTCAATGAGATCCTATTATCTTTCTTGGAGGAATGGGGGAGAGAAATGCTTGCTTGCTACTTACTGACACGCCAGTGCTACCGTAGTGGCTCCTGTAGTTCGCTGTCTTGGAGCTCCTTCGCTGATGCATGTGCCTGGTCCAAGAACAGAGCGGCCTAGAAATATTTCGCAGCACTGATCATTAAAAGGAAATTGTACAAAAAACTCACCATAGGTCGTATATTTCCCACTATGTAGTAAACCTGCCTCACGGACTGCTGAATACTGCGGTGAGCTTATGTTAACACTGAAGTTTAATTTATCCGTAGCCAATACCGGCATATACCGCTGCCTTTCGGAGAGCTTGCCTCACTGACTGCAGAAATACTGCGGCAGTTGTTCGAAGAAATTGAACCGCAATCTTACTGACGAAAATTTGTTGAACATAACGTATCGAAGAATCTACCGAAGGATGATATTTTTTTAAATTCATATTTTATTAATTCATAATTTTTTTGTTACAGACTGGGTCTGTAACAAAAAATATCGAAGAATTCGTTCCTCGTGTGTTTAAGACCTACAATTACTTACGTGCTGTGGAATTCTACCTAGGTAGTTTTGTATCCTAACAAGATGAGTTTATGTAATCGATGGCTCGTGTTACTTGAGTTCCCGTTATCGGATTCTTTCGTTGAATAACCCAATAAGAGCAGACGTAGAGGGTTGTGACATCTTAAGCTGTTACAGACCACCGACTGACACGGAGCTTGTATTTTGGAGATACGAGGAAAGATATATTGAGTTGTTAATTTTTTTACACAATTGCGAGCTCGATAAAATGCATATCATCTTATTCGGTACTAATTTTTTTAGGTATACAACGCAAGGTTTGCCAACTCGAGGAAAAACGCATTTGCACTACAGCGTCTGCCTGTCTGGAGCGACAGCGCTCAACCTAGAATTAAGTTTTTCATTTCAGGTACGTGCGCTTGTGCTCAACAGCCTAACACTGCGTCCATGGAACGGTAACCCGCACAATATCATACAGATATTTCTGTGGCAATTTTGTCATGAACTTATAGAGGTGCAAATTGAAATGAAGCTGAAGAACTAAGAACCATTCAATTACAATTTGGAGTACCAAGATCTTAACTTGATATGGTCTGATTATAATCAGACCATATCAGACCATAGTTAAGATTATGATAATTATCATAGTGAAAGGAAGTCATTGGTTTCCTTGCTAAGTTATATTCATTCGGTTTTAGGCGTGCTTCCAATATGAATTAATTTATTCTCAGTCGATTGTAATGTTCATTCAATTATGCAATGGATGAATTAAAAAAAACTCATAGAATTTTTAGTTTTCGACGCCATAGATGCCCTTGCAGCTAGATATTGCCAACACGCGAGCCTCCATTGTCTCTCCGAGTTATGTATTAAGAATAAAAAAGGACATGCTGGCTTGACAAACCTTAAAAACCTATCAGTGAAAAACACATTGATGAAAAGATAGCAATGTGTTTAATTCTTGGCTAAAATTACATTATTCCACTTTCATGCGTACAAGATTATTCGTCCATATGCCGATTAACCCAACTGTGACGAACCCAGCTGAAACAGCACTAAAGCGAGCAGGAGCCGCCGAGTGAAGTCTAAGCTAGGGTCAATTGCACCCCTCTTCTACACGAAGTCTGCAACGCGGAGATTGAGCCTGCTGAAGTCCCAGCGGCACTAGAGGCAGGGTAGGGTACTGGAGCAGTCATGCGGGCCAGACGAGACCTCCGTTCAGGTTGGACTCGCTGCACTCCTGGTCAGCGCCTTCA